>WURT03170737.1:0-10485 GCA_009936505.3 Holothuria glaberrima | reverse complement strand
TCCGAACATGCAGAGGGCGCACTTACGATAGTTGCGAACGTATGTACTAGCTGGTACTAGGGTCTTGACCAAGACTAGTTTAACGGCAACATTTACATTCAACTTGCGAATTCTAACTTCACAAGTTCACTTCCGTGGGTAGATATGCAGGCCACAGTATCATCACAAGTTCACAACAGAGTTACTTTAATGGTTGTATAACGTTAGTCTTTGGTACGGCGTGCACACATCGCATCGATCGGAAAAAGTCCGAAACGTAATGTTATTGTCGTACACCCTCCCACAAATATGAGCAATTGCAGTACACCCTGTCCGAAGAATTCACAACAAACATTGCAGATCTTCGGCACCGCCCATGTGCGTAGCTACGTACCGTTACGTACCTGCGTGTATTCCCGGCCCGGTATATGAACGAACAGCTCTAAAATATTTCTGTCCGCGGCAAGGACTAGCTCTGCGGGCAGGCAGAACTCGATCTCTGTGTAGCAGGAAGCGATGGCAATAGGACGGCTATATTATCATACACAGCCGGCTCTGTATAGGCTATATGATCGTGTTTAAGAGGCCTCTTGTAACTACAATTTCCACATGTAGTCAGAAGTAATGAACACATTTTTTTCCTGCCCTGCGGCCGGAGATTTTTTAGGCACACCAATTTTTCTTTTCTGGCGACCGAGTTGTAGTCCGTTGCCGGAGATTTTAAGGAACACTTTTTTTTTCCGGCAGCCGAGTTGCGATCGGCTGCCGGAGGTTGTTTTAGGAAAAACAAAACTGCCGGAAATCCGGCAATTGCCGGAAGTCTTACATCCCTGATATGTACAGTTCATGTACAGTGCTGTACTGCACAAATGTTTGGGGAGTTCCCGCTAAAATTATAACACGCAGCCACCGGGCCAGTTCATACTGTGGAATTGCAGCACGTTCTGCGCAAAACTCTACGTAGCTTGCATATTAAGGAGTGCTACAACAGTGACAATACTATAGTCGCCTGGCCACGCCCTGATTCGTTGCATTGCGCAGCCTATCTGTACTTCTAACAACGGGAGTTCCTTGAGGTAACCGTTTCAAGAGCGCCAAAATATCGTTGGTTTTTACAATTTTAAAATGTTAGGGGGTAACACGCCAGCACGGTTGCATAGGTTTCTCTTATCATGGAAACCAATAATACTGACTGGCAAGGGTTTCGAGATACCCTCAACATGAACACTTTGTTCATATTGAAAATATCAATAATCCGACTGTTAAACTCTTTGACTCTATTATCAATTCATTTAATAACCACTGCCCTTTACTTAAACGCCGACCAGACTCTAAAATTATAAGGTTAATTAAAGCAAAAAGGAAACCAAGAAGGCACTATAACAAAAGGAACCATACTATCAAATTGCAAATTAATTTAAGCTAAACCAAGAAATTAAAAAGGAAATAAAAGTGCAAAAATTTATTGAATGGGAAACACATTGTAAAAATGTTAATAATGGAGACTAACCCCCAAAAATTTTAGACCTAAGTCAAAACTACCATTACTGACCACCAGGAACAAGCTAGTCTGTTGGCTGAAACAATGCACTCCAAACTTTTGATTCACCTAATTGTGACAAAAATTTTAAACATGTGGTTGACCTCTATATTAAGGATAATGGCCATTTGTTTACACCTAATTTTGATGAACATTGACTCAGATATTGATCCCTGTACAATAGATGAAATTAATTTCGCCCTTAAAAAGAGTAAAAGCTCCTCGTCTCCGGGTTTAGATAAGGTTACCTACAGAATGCTAAAAAACAGCCCTGTAAGTCTTCTTAAATCTCTGTAATCCATTCATGTTCTCCTTAGCATAGGTTACTCCCCCCCCCCCAGTGGGAAGACTACAAAAGTTATCCTTTTACCCAAGCCTAATAAAAACTCCCTTTATCCTAGTAACTAAAGACCAATCAGTTTATTCTCCTGTATTGGTAAAACCTTTTAACATATTATAGCCAACCACATAAGAAATATTTTAGAAAGGGAAAATTTCTTTAATAATAACCATTGTAGCTTTAGGACCAAAACGGGAACCTTTATCAACTCTTTAGACTTTCTCAAATACGTATAACACAAAGGAAAGTGATTTTTTTTCAGAAGACAACCACTCTACAGCACAAGTCACCTCCATCAAGACATCAAGAAGAGGACTGTTCATCATCGCAGCCCTCAACCGGAACTCTCAGAAGACCCTGCTTGGCGACTGGAAGCCACTCAGAGGACGAACCCCTACAGCACGACTTCCAAGGGAGAAGAAAGAACCAGAACCAACGGAAGGAGTCATCACTGAGCTGCACCCAGACATCACCAAGGAAAACGTCGCCGAGGAGCTAGGTAAAACTAACGTATCAATTTGTTCTTTCAGACGCTTCTACCGGAAAGGAACCTCCACACCAACTTGGAAGGTGGCTGTGACTTTCCAGACCACTGAGGCCTTGGACGGGGTAGTCTCCGAGGGCGTCCTCATCCCTTACCAGCTTCACCGTATAGAGAAGATCCGAACGCAGAAGACACCAACGCAGTGTCACAACTGTCAGCGCTATGGCCACTTCGCTGCCAACTGCCCCCATTGCAAGGCCTGCCTGAGATGTGCTGGCCATCACCCCCTTGCAGACTGTCAAACGCCCCAGAAGAAGCCAAGGTATGCCAACTGCAAGGAACGACACATCGCCAGCTACAGAGGTTGTAGGAAGTACGCGAGGCACTGGAGACAACAAAGAAGAAGACAATGCCACCCCAGAAGACCCCAAGGCCATCCCCACCACAGGACACCTCTAACCCAGTTTCATCTTCTCTTTCACAGGTCAAAGAAGACATTCAAAAGAGCATGATGAAGCACTAGCCAAGATGGAAGAGCGCCACTAGCAACAACTCGAAGCCCTGAGACTGCAGCACTAGGCCACTACTGAGAGGATCGCATAAACCAATAGTCACTGTTCCACCATATATATGGGGGAGGTCACCATCGCCCAACTACACCAACTGAAGGGGTAACTGATGCACTTCCTGGGTGCATTTTTTACCCTTTCTGGGTTCTTTGCTTCTATATTTTGTTTACCTGGAAGTACAGGACTTCTTTTTATTACATTCAAAAGACTTAAGCTTTCTCTTTTTCCATTGTGGACTTTTGTTATAACAGGAGAACTCATTTCAGCAGGCACGCCACTGTAACATAAATCACTTCGAATAGCTCATCCATTGATTCAGTTGAAATGTACTGGGTTTATTTTGATTAAAAAATACAGCTGCAGGAAAAAGGTGATGACTTTTCAAAGGAGAAGTTTGCAACATCCTTCATTAGGTAGGTTGTAGTCATTTTTACTTTGCCTAATCGCTTATTTTATCACGCATGTACCTGGCTTTGTGTCCTCTCTTGACAACCAAGTGACAAACTCAGTTTTGTTTCATTAGTTATTCTTTATAAATCGTTGGGGCCAGTTTATATGATCTTTTATTCTACAAAAATACCAGACTCAGCTGATACTTGTGCGAATTCTATTGGACTAGTTTATTCCTTGGGACTAAACAAGTACTGTACTGAAGGCCATGCTAGTTGTATTGTACAAGCCAGTACATTGCTAAATTAAGCAAATGTACTCTTACCTTTCAAAAGTTTCATTCCCTATTTTGTCAACCTTTTGATGAAAATTTCTGTGCAGTTTTCCTTAATTCCATTAACCTGGACCTCAACAAGTTCAGCAAAATGGTAAAGTTGGTCGAGATCTGCATGATAGTGAAAAGACTAAATTAAATTCAAATTAAATACACCTGGCACTTTCTTTTGACATTTAATAGTACAATGTATTATTATATGTAATTGGTGAAGCCTAAAGCAATTGCATGGTTCCCCTAGCAATGGAAGAACATCTTAAGTTCTACCAATGTGTTCTGGTTTTTAAAAACTTTTCTACGAAGAAACTTATTCTGTGTGTTTGCAATAACATGCCATTCATCGACTAGCCATGATGCATGAGGTTCAGATAGGTAGAGGTTGTAGAGTCTTTCATAGTTGTAGTAAGGTCTTCTTACTTGGGACTGATCATTTTAGTCCACAATCCTAGGGGAGGGTCCAAGAAGAGAGGAATCTACAATGTACTTTGATGTAACTTTTAGTGCAGTTTTTGAAAAGTATTTATTAACAGTTTCATATTTCATTGAAATAGTTTGAGTGGACAACTTAAGGTTTTTTAACCTGAAGAGAGGAGGGGGTAGAAGATTTAATACCACCAAATTTTTGACTGGGGGCTTATGACCACTTCCCCCAGCCCCACCACCTCCTACAACTATCAAGTTTTCGACACTAGTCTTGAAACCATCGGCACAATGTAGATGATTGGACATCTTCAAGCGCAAATGTTCAGGTTTATATGTAAACCAAATCGATTATAATTGAAGGAAAGAAATGCATTTTAGAAACACTGGCCTCTACGCCAAAAGTTTACCCCAATTGAAAAACTACAACCCACTGCCTATCAATACCCCCCCCTCCCTAAGCTGGTGTTTGTGACTCATGAAGAGTTCATCAGCTGCATTCCATGTCCTTAATCCAGTACTGGTGTATTAGTACAGCACACACTAGATCCCCCAGCCGACACAATGGTTGATGGTAACCAATGTGCATAGTGTGAGAGTCCACAGTCCTCACAGAAAGCCATGTTTGAAGACGTTTAATACAGCATTCCAACTGTAAGAGGTGACAGTGACATCTGCAAGCACACATACAGACATGACAATGGTTGCTTGTACATGTTTTGCATTTTATCTTCTCCTTAGTCAAAAGGAAGAATGGATTCCCTTCTCAAAGGCAGGATGAATCTCCCCACTTTCCCAGTGTAGGAAAAGTAATCCACTTGATGCTATTTCAAGTTCAAAGTATTGCTTACGAACCCACTCGCATCCTTCCTTTCTAATATCCCACCATCTGACTTTACAGAAATGAGCCCCCCCCCCTTCTTTTGAATATTCTAGAGGTAGCGAGGGTTATGGGTGGTATATAGTCAAAGATCGATATTAGAGAACCCACATCTGAGTACAAATGGAAATATGAAGAACGAAAGTACAGTGAAAGAGCTGAGCTGGTTGTAATGAGATATATCTTGACAAACTTAAATAAGTTTTGCCAAGCAGACACTGAAAAAATACTACAGAAGTGCACATATTCCATGTTAGTCTCCTGTCTCCTCTAACACCCCCCCCCTCATCCCCTTTTCAATGAAGCCTGGAATATGTGGTAACTCTGATAGCTAGATGATAAGCAGTTTTTTTTTCAAATTTGATGAGTACTCCTATGTAAGTGTACCTAACTTAGAAGTATGGTTGGTTTAGCAACCCTGCCTCAGGGTACAGCCATGAGATACCACCTATTGAGTAGGGACTTCATCTGCCATCTATTTGCTGTGCAGAACTTCCCTGCCTCTGTGATTCCTGACATATAAAAGGGAATTAACAACACTGCCCTCAGCTGTGAAGAAGAAAACAATCACTGTGATCTAGTACTGAGGTCATGTAGTACAACTGTACAATTTGTATAAAATCTTTGAATACAGGAGCCCCAGTTTTCATGAAATAAAGGACATGTAAAATGGTATCAACATAAAGTAACTAGTGCAAAATGCCAAAATACATACATTCTTTCTATTCAATTATACCTACCTCATTTAGAAGGTATCCACCTGCAACTCCACTATATAATCTGCATTCTTATAAGAGTTTCTCCCAGCTTTTATGATCCAGACCCTGAATACACCCCATACCATCTTGAAAACATGCTCAGCTGTGAAGTAAGAACATGTTCAGCTTACAATTAATGATAGTTACATGTAATGACTGGGTCATATACCGTAACTGTGTAATGGGTAGAATCTTTAGAAACATCCCATCTGAGAAAATTGTTTTGTTCAAAGTTATGAGGAACTGTTAAACTAGGAGTTGGTTACACACACACACACACACACATATATATATATATATATATATATATATATATATGAAAATCAAGTAATATGAAGTCTGGGTTAAAGGAATAAAAGTTAAAGGAATATTCCTGTGACATAGCCTAATATTTCAATGACACTTTTAGAGGATTTCAAATGGAACTGAATAATAATTTTCATCACATGCCCTTGAAACCACACACCCATAGCTTGTTTATACCTCAAGGTATTACTGTTTGAAGATAGGTTATTTGAGTCAAAAACAGACTTCCAGTTGCTTCAAGGTTTATACAAGGTGTTATGTAATACCAGCAGATCCAAAATCTTTTTGCTATTCTTTACATTGCAGTGTTTAATTCAACCTTGAAAGTCCACACCAGTGAAACATTGAATAGCATAAATTATTTTAAATTGAGCTAAAAGTTTTATGAGTATAAAGGTTAAAACTCAAATGTGTCTGCATATTTCCTTTGCATGAGTTTAGATTACAAAGAAATACAAAATATTTTCAGTTTGTCTGCTTGTATGACATCACACATTTCTCACAATGCGCTGTATTACTGTGAATTGCAGATTTATTTAAAATTTCAAAACTTGTAAATGCAACATGTTCAAAATGTCTTCAGAGGTGCTTGTAATGCAATAAGCAGAAATCTGCAAGAGCGTCCTGATTTTTTAAAACAAATTTTGGGGCGACTGCCTATTGCCTTTAAATTTACCAATGTTAAAATTTTGTGTAAGGTTCCTCCACACTGCATAAAGGTGACTAGATGAACATGAATCAGAATACAACAAAGGGGAAAGAGGTCACTGATTGTATGAAAGTAAGAAATGACCTTGAAGGCTACATGGCTGACTTCCCCCACACCCCACATATCTTTCTCAAGGCTATTTCAAAGCATGACCTTCTTTTTCATATTTTTTATCTCATACATACTTATCTAATCATAACTTAATGAAAACACTGATGCTACTTAAAACTATGGGAAACTACCCAATGTTCTATTAGTCACAGATAAGTCAATTCAAAGACTAGTCCTTGACATTAATGGCCTAGAAGGGTAGTTTTTCTTTAGCAAACTAAGCTACCAAAACTGTAAAGAGTTAGTTAGATGAGGTTTTACGGCCCAGTTTCTAGCTGACTGGTTTAAGTCGAGCCGGCCACAGCCTTTTTTCCAGTTGTGGCTCACTGGCTTGTTTTCCCTACTCCATTGCTTATGCTAAACACCAAGCACAATGGCAGTAGGTTCCATTTTTAAAGTCTTTGGTGTGACTCGGCCAGGATAAGAACCCTAGACCTTCCGGCTGCAAGTCAGATGCTCTAACTACTTGGCCATGCAGTCGGTACAACTGTAAAGAGAGCCTATGTCTTATAAGTTACATCATGTCATGTGGCTGTTCAACTCAACAATACCGATCAAACTTGGGTTCCTTTTGAAAGGTTAATTTCCAATCAGAAAACCATAGACTGCTAGTATAGGATGAAAGCCCTCATAACAGACCCGCCTGAGGTTAAACCCCACACCTCTCAGTGACGAAGCACCATAAAAAAAAAAAAAAAGTTACGTTTTAAAACAACTTCAGAGGTATACTTTCAAAGGCAAATAAGAGATTTGCAAAAGTTTGCCGATTTTTCAAGGCAATTTCCTGTATTGAAAGAATAAAGTCAAGTCTGCCATACAGGCTTTGAAACAAACAACAGAATAGAGATAGTTTCCATGCTCGTATATACCATCCTTATCTATTTTGCATGTTGCTGCATTTTTAACAAAGACAAGGTCTACTGTATTTATAGGGGGAGGGGGAGAGGTAGCAAAAGGAATGAACACCCTCATGCATCCATAAAGTTGAGATTTGATGATATGTATAAGAGGAATGAAAAATAAACAAACACATTCTCTGCAAGTGTACCTACCTCACTGGGTTGCTTAGGGTTACAGTCTGCCTGAGTTTAGCATCATAGAATCTGTTATGGACTCCACCCCTATGCTGCTATGCTGGTTGCTATATGTTATCAGTCCAGGTACCTTGGAGTACTTCACAAACGCACAGCTGTGAAGAAAATGTTCTTTGATAAGCATGGTGTTTATACCATATAGTAATGAGGCCATACAATGTATCTGTATGGTGGTACAAACTTTGCACACAGCTGTAGTAGACCCTGGTATTACTATATTACTATCAGGTTATTTCTTTGTCGTACAATTAATTACGATTAATGACAAAAAAAATCACTAATTATTCTGAACAAATATATATTATTTACATATCTATTGTACACGTTTTACTTTACTAATGTCCCTTCTTGTGTATTTACTGCAATGGTTTTATAATTTTTGCTTTTAGAAGGGGAATCAACAGCTAGTTCACTTTCTCTGTAAACATTGATTACAATTTCAATTGTTAAAAGAATAAATAAATGATGAAGTTGTATTCCATAAGTACTGTGCATGAAAAATTAATGAAATGGAATTATTACAATACTTTGTTCAATACATGTGATTGAAAAACAATAACTGTTGTTATACCTGTCTAATGTGACAAATTAGGTAACTTTCTTTTTACATACATTCAGCTAGATTACCGCAATTGAATACAAAATTCAGGAATACGTGATGACATTATAAGATATGACCAACAACTGTTAAAGTAGATGTAGCTTATTTTGTTAATTGACTAGTCTGTGGAATTAAATTTTGACGAAACATTAAATAAGACAACAGATAAATGCGGTTTCCAGCAAAATTTATTACATTGATCAAGAAGGTGGCATTAACAGTGCACCTCACTCAACTAGCAATGTTTTACTTCTCTTTGTCCTTTGTTAGTGTATCATATTTGATAAATCCATCCCTGTTGTGCAACACAACACTATTGATTCCATGTATTATTAAAACTTACCTATGATGATAAACATATTGCATACAGTCATTCATTGCATGGGAGTCTTCACATTGAATGTACAACTCCTTTTTGTCCCTGACTTGGCTGAGGGCCTCAGATTTGCGCCTCATCTTGAGACATATCGCTCTGATGAACAATCACATGGAACAGGGCCAAGTGGAGACCTTATTATGGAGGGAGAAAAATAAATGCTATAAACACACTCTGCAGAGTCTAGGTAGACATGCACATAGTGCAGGAGCAAGTTTCACATTTTACCGTTTAGCACATGCAAAGGCATAACCAGACTTTTTCATCCGGGAGGGCTGTGGGGGTCAAAGGGTTGAAGTAGGGGGGCAAGCAGTAATGACCCTATCTAAGCAGAGAGCCACCATTATTTGGAGTGTAGCATGCAGAGAACATTTTTTGATAACAATGCCTCTCAGATTGCAGGGAATGGCACTTCCCAGTCTCTCTGACCTTGTGAGTTTCAGCAAAGTGTTCTTTTTGTCTTATACAAATTTTGCCCAATATTTGAATGGGGATCTTACTCCCTCCCCCCAGGCTGGTTACACCACTGAACACATAGCTAAATGCAATGCTGGGATGCCAGATCCATATTCACTGATTGACAGCCTTGCAAGGTTACATAGATCATAGAATCTCACTAAGTAGATTGGCAATGTAGTGACAAATTTGTCTCAGTGGCTCAGAATGGGTGGGCAGGGGGGCTTGAGCCCCCCCCCACTTCCCCCCAAATGAAATTACAAACCGAGAAAAAAAAATTTAATACACACCAAATATGTATGTCTACAGGCTACATGATGATGTCTACTGCGATTTTGTCAGTCCTAGAAATATACTGTACGACTAGAATCCGATTATGAGCAAGTTCACACAGGACTATCTGCCGAGTACGTCCAACTTCAGTATACTTAGCCCAAGAATGGCAACACCAAACTGAGGGTCTGAGCTCTGCCTCCCTCCTGTCGAATTTATCAGCTTCCATTTATATCCACCCTGACATACTGATGCATTGACTTTGTGTGTGAAAGTCATTGACTGTTTACGGTCTACTTTTGGGCTAGAAATCCAAGAAGCTCCAAGAAGCGGGAAGAATTTCGAAGTGGGGGCTGAACATATTCTTGCTTAGAACACTCGGGAAGTGCTGTTTCTGGCCATCTGAGGGGTTTGTAAAGCCAAAAATTTGTGGTACGCTCCGCGCCAACTGATGGTGGCGCTTCGCAAAGAAACATATATTAACATTTTTCATAGAATGATTTTTTTTTTGCATTTAATGGGAAACTGCAGACATGAGATCAATGCATATTTCAAGGCTGGGTACATGCAGCTTAAAACACTCAGGAAGTGCCATTTCCGGCCATCTGAGGGGTTTGTAAAGCCAAAAATTTTCTTGTACACTCTGCGCCAACCGATGGTGGCGCTCCACAAAGAAACATATATTAACATTTTTCATGATTTTTTTTTGCATTAAATGAGAAATTGCATTCCTGAGATCCATATTTCAAGGCTGGGAACATGCAGCTTAAAACACTCGGGAAGTGCCTTTTCCGGCCATCTGAGGGGTTTGTAAAGCCAAAAATTTTCTTGTACGCTCCGCGCCAACCGATGATGGTGCTCCGCT
>WURT03170693.1:0-10486 GCA_009936505.3 Holothuria glaberrima | reverse complement strand
TTATAGGGGCTATGATTTGTGCGTGTATGCTTGTGTATATATGTTAAATCAAGGAGTTGTTATTTCAATAACAACTTTCTGGTTAAATTCTCGTAGAGTTCTTTATTCTGAAGAGATGGCTTGTTTTATAGCGATGTTGCTTAATGAGACGTGGATAAACAATGCGCAAAGAATAGTATATTGACGTTTTTCATGATTCACAAGATTAAATAATTGTTATGAAGGAAATAGAAATTGATGAAATATTACAACTAATGGTTTCACCTTTACTGTTTCCGTCATTTTTAAAACTGGTTGACATAAAAATTCCTACTGAGCCTGATGTAATCATCTCAGTTCTCCTCCTCCAGTCAGTGCCTTCACTCATCAACTTACTATCATTCCTCAGTAGGTCATATTTATGATCACGAAAAATGGTACATTACGTCTGATACATAAAGTAACTTTATAATGTATCCAGTCGACATGTTATATAACAAAGTGCAATTCCATTCTTTATTGATTCCCTTGTGCTTCGTATCTTTCCATTAAATCCGCTCTTTAGGTCTACATTCAAAAAACCGCTTATTCGTCTAAATTTAGAAGAGGTTATTATCTAATCATTGTGTTGACAAGATAACAACGCTCCTAGATTTTGCTGGAATCAAGTAAAGATTAGTAGAATTTACAGTATATAAAACCCTGCAGATTGCCGACTATCCGATGAATTAATGGCGTAGTTTTACACACAAGAATAACTTCAAACTAATATAAAGTTATCATCCCATAAGACCAAGAAGGGAGGATTACTTCTGCCAAGTACATCATTTGATGAGCTTTTCTTTATCTTAAATTACACTTGAAAGTGAAATGATTTTTCGTGGAAGTTCTTCAATGCGATTTAAGCGTTTATAATTGGGTTAGCATTACGTGACAGATCAAATTTATACTCCCCAGTCCCTTAATGACGTTATATCCATTACAACTGTTAACAAAGTTTTTTGAAATTTCTTTAAGGGAGTTAACGAGCTAAACAGAGCCTACCAAATCGAATATTTTGTTACCTTTATTACACAAGCAGACACTTTCATAACGTGGAATGTAGTAAATGGGAATGTGATACCGAATATAGGTTTTTGATTCATTATTCTGACCTACTTATTTCAAAAACCAATCTGATAATCTTACTGTTATTTTACGTGTGTCGTGGGCTGCCTAGTATAAAAGCTGACAACTTCCCTGTTGATAAATGTTATAAATGACGAAAACTTACAAGTTTAGGAAAAAGCTTCCCTGTTTTTAAATATTAAAGTAACCGAAGAAGATACTTCGATTCAATTTAGTCAGAGATTGGCCGCTTACAAAATTGACTCTAATCCTACCGTATTTTCCGAAGGAGACGTTAAGTAAAACGGCTGGTGTCATAGGTAAAGCAGGAGATTGGTGCATACTGTACAGTAAGTGTTTACTATGGTATTTATAGTAGTATTTGGCATCGTTAAAGCATCGTAACAGAAACCACTCCGCATTTATGTAGCTTTAGTTGTTCCTTTCGTCATGTGTTGGCAGAGACGCCAAATGACTTTCACGCAAACGGGTTTAATTACGTGAATATAGTCCGCAGCTTCCCCTTCCTGCTATCAGAGTTAAACAGAAAAAACTGACGCACGTGCAATAATAAAAAGAGAAGACTTTACATTTACTAGGACTTTTACTTGGTAAATAAAGCAGCTAGTCTAAGTGAGATGCATTTTATCTGGCAACATTCCCAATGTTGATAGATCTTTATAGTCGTGCTGTAAAATCAGGATTTACCGTAAATTGCTGAGGTGTCTAGAAAAATTCCCGTTAAAGTTACTCGTTCATCGGATATTGGTATAACCTTTATATAAATCTAAACAAACAAAAGTAAAATGTGAAGACGGCTTAATTTCATTACGTAATTTGGTAAATTAGACGTTTGCTTTTAATAAAAGACGTTATCTGACGTGCATTGCTTGTGTTCATTTAATGTAAATTTCCAGTTTTGACGGTCCAGGGATAGGCCAGCTTCCTTTTCCAAACCCACTGTAAGATTGTTACAATTTCAGTCAAGCCTAATGTGCACGCACTTGCAGGCCTGCGCACTTGATGTAAATTAAATGAAGCTAATGGAAAATGTGCTGTTCCTATTATCGAAGACAGCTCTAGCCACAGCTTACGAGCTCTTGAAGTTGGCAGAGTATCGAAATGTTTAAACTAAGGGTTTGGGAAGCCGCGTTGCAATTTTATTTTGTAATACCGATTGTCGGTATCTTAAAGGGGCAATTGTCTCATCCCAGACATTTTCAATTCTCCCAACTAAGTTAGTTCAAGCCCCGCCCATAACTGTTTTAGCTTGTCATTGTGCAGACGCAAACGTAGTAGTTTAATGCTAAAGGCCATATCCTGGTGAGTATACAAAACCCTAATGTGTAATCAAAACACTCTCTGTGCATGCTGTGTAATACGAGCTACTCTGCATCTTTTGAATTTTGTAACTCTGATGTCAGCCATAGAGTAGTCACCAACTGAGACTTTTGCTTACCCCCAACTACTGAAAGTCATACTTGGGGTGATGCAAATCACGCTTTAAGAGAAGGGTTGGAGTAAGATGAGTTTTGTTATGTATAGAAGGGGAACCAAATTTAAGCATTCTGGTAAAATTAACTAGCATTTCCTATCTCGAGATATATATGCAGACAAAGTTACAGGAAGGACATTTGAGTGATCATATTCTTTCATTAACCAGTTAACTGCGTCTTCCGGATACATACGTCATGGACGGCCGCGGGGGGGGGGATCCTAGGGCACCTCTTGACTGGGGCTCGAAACTGCAAGTAGTTACCGGAAATGCCTTCCTATATACAGTGACGCCCGGTGGGGGCGTCATGTGACGTCACCGCTCAGAGTCTGCGCAGAGAGCTGGCTTTTGTACTGCCCAATTCACTGGGAGAAGAAGAGGGAGCTCTTTCGTAGGTGAACTGCGTAAGACGGACGGTTTAATTTAGAGTTAACAGGTCAAACAACATCTATGTTGTTCTTTGATTTAACAAGTGCTGTCTTCTCCAAAATCCTACATTTCGTAATGTGTATGCATGAGAGGCATGGGTATTTTTCACACTATCCATTTCTGCGAGTTAAGCAATATTCCTTCTATTTCAAGTTCAAAACAAGCTTTATTTGTAAGAGTGAAGTATGGAATTTATACCACAAATAACAACAATTTATGGACTGTCTGTTAATTTTTAGGACATTTTGTAAGGCTTTTCATACCTCACCATTGTATTGTTGTAATGGGGTTTCCGATGTAACCAGCCCAATCGTCCAAGGCTTTGTAAACATAGAGAGCTCTGAAACGCATGTGGGGTATATGTTTGTGCCTGTAAATTGCCTTTTAGACCACTGCTTCAACTGAACCGTGCACCCATGTCTACAAATAGGAAAGTAATATTTGATCATTTGTAGGGAGGCCAAGTCGTCATAAAGAAGTCGATTATCGTTGCCAAGAGGGATGAAGTGATGTGGTCGCTTCTCCCAAATTGCCCTTCCCCTCCCCCACCTTGCCATTTAAAAAAACACCGGACGTTAGAAAAGTAGTGAATATAATTGAATATTTGCACATAATAACCGTATAGTGGCCTTATTAGCCAAAGATGACGGTACATTTATTTCACCAACTTTCTTCTTTCGTAGTGTTAATTCTTGCGGTGTACGGCCATAGACACTTGAATATAAAAGATACATTGTAATGCCCACAATATCATAATAAAGTGATACCCTGAAGCCCAAACCCGATTCAATTGGGAGAGTTTGAACTTCGGTGCAGCTCGAACGCGTCTGCTCGTTAGACTTGTAGTACTTGAGAACGATTTCGTACTTGAACTCACACTCGAATACATTTTTCTGTACTCGCACTACTACTCGTGACTTTGAACTCGCACTCAGAGAATTTGAAAATCAAGTACTCGTACTCATACTCAGGCCTTTATACTCGTACTCGTACTCAGACCCTTGTACCTGAACTCAAACTCAAACTCGTACTTGTACTTTGAGATGTGTACTCATATGTACAGACGTCTCTTTCCAGGATGCTGGTATTTGTAATTTTCATTGATCCTTTCCTTTTTTAGGAGAACTTGTTAGCGTTTAAAGTTTCCGGTGATGATCAAAACAGACTTTATCTCAAAATTGTGCTATTAAGGAACAGCAACAAAGCAAAGGAACCTGGCTTTGTACAAAGTCTAGAAATTACTACAGTTATCAATCTCTTAAGTTATCAATCTCTTAGGGTTATTAAATAATCCTAACAGTAACATCTCCTTTTACAAGTACGATGGCCCCATACTTCAAAATAAAACTTTCTGTCTTGGTTTAGTCTAGAACCACTAAAAACTACTTTGGATCAGTAATTTAGAATCTATCAACACTTAATGACTCAGCTGGCATTATTTTTAGTTGTTGGCAAATGTGTACTACATTCAGGGGAGTAAATACGAGGGGTGTGTGTGTGTGAGGGGGGATGTGACACCCCCATTGAAAATCAAAAGTCGGTCTCTGAGCGCCAAAAAGTCGGTCTCAAATCCAGTCCAGTATGCTTTGTAACAGTAGACCAGACACGAACAACACTTGATACCTTACTCAAATTGAAATTCCGGCACACACACGAAGTAAAAGTGAAAAGATTGCCCGAATTTTCTACTGAGTTCCCGAACTTTTGGTCGAATGCCCGAAAAATGTGCAAACGTTTTTGCGCGCTTCGCGCGCATGTAGTGGTTTATTGGTCTATTTTATGCACCTGCACTGCAACGAATTTCGGGCAACTTTCGAGATTCGGGCAAGAAAATCCCCCCCAAAATTGGAAGAGTCCCGTACGCCTATGATTATTACTACCGTCTTGTAAATTACATTGGCGTAGCCAGAGGGAGGGCCAGGGGGTCATGCCCCCAATCGAGTTTTAAAAAAAATTGAAATGGTACAAAGCAATTGACTTCAGGTGATGCTAAATGTTGCACCAGATTGCATTTGTGGGTACTCTAATATTAAAAAATTTCTCAAAGTGGAGGGGGACCCCTCCCTTAGACCCCTCCCCAGTCCGGCAATCAGGTCCGGCAGTTGGCCCCCTCCAAACAAAAATTCTGGCTAAGCCAGTGGTTAATTGTAATTATCAAGGAAATTCCGATCGTACATCTATGTAAATTGGAGTCGGTCTCCAATAAATGTAGTTGGTCCCAAAATTGTTCACACCCCCTTGCGAATTCATGTATATACGCCCTTGACTACGTTTATAAAGATTTGAGGCTGACTGACATATGTGTGGAGATTATGTAGATCTTACCAGCTGAAAGTAAACTGATTATGTATTCCAATGGCCGACTTGTATTAATGCTAAAACTTTTAATAAGTGACAGACCCTAGCTAGAAACGAATCAAATTCAAAACGAAAACCTATGTAATCAGTTATTCCTTACAGGCTGGAATCAATCTTAATTAGTCTTTTTTATTGGAAAATGCAAACCTTTTGTCCTTATAAAATGAATTTAAAGACCTGCTTCACCAAAAATATATATTTTTTTTCTCAGGAAATTTCTTTGAAATAAAATACTTTAACAGCGGGTTTCCATTTAGAATATAATTACATTGAAACAACAATAATATTTGTATTTACTTCCCTAATACCACTGGTCAATATACCATGGCTTTCAAGTGACATCATAAGTTTTCACAATAAAGCTCAACTTCAAATTGTGATCTTTGCAGTAGAAAACGGCCATCCTTGCAAGTTGGACATTCTAGTTAATATCCTGGCTTAAGATCTGACAAAGTGAAGAAGGGAAGCAGTTGTACAGCATTGAAAATAATCATAATTATATCACATGTATAATTTCGTTCACCTGTAGAGTCAGTCACCAGCGTTTCAATTTTTTCAAAATAAAATATTGATAGCGTTATACAGAAATTAAATGCAGCATTTATTTGTAATAGGTTTTAAACAGACAAACATTTACCAGACAATTGTATATATGTGACTGCTGTTGTATCCCTCCAGCCTTATATCCTAAACATGTACTCGGAAATGTACTCATACTCGTACTCGTACTCGAGTACATTTGTCTGTACTCGTACCTCATGGCTTTGGACTCGTACTCATGGCTTTGAACTCGTATTCGTACTTATTCTCGTACTCAGAGAGTTTGAAAAACAGGTACTCGTACTTGTACTCATGGTTTTGTACTTGTACTCGTACTCGTACTGTTCCCGCAAACGTGGTATTTTAAGCAAAAAGAGGGTCTTTAATTTATTTGTACAGGGAATGGCTACTTTGGCTAGGTCTGCAAAATATTTGAAACGTATTACAATTTAATAAAATACTACCGTTTCGTTTTATTAACAAGGAATATCGCACGCGCAACGCCTCAAAAGATTATACTTTTCGAGTTTCCTATTTAACAATATCTCCCTATACTAATAGCGAAAACTACATAAAGTTATAGCGCGGTTGTTATTCAGTCACAGCTTTAATTTTGGAAATGGGAAACCACGTCCTTTCCTTTACAACGTAGGGGCTCTTTTTGGCTTCCACAACAGGGATTAGACCCCTTACAACGGTTTCTTGTTACCATGAACTGAACGACCAAAAGAAAACTTTGTCCGCTCCGCAGGCTGGGATGGTGTTTAAGAGGTCTAATGAATGTACTGACAAAAGAGAGTTACGTAATAGCAGTACATTGAGAGGTTGTTGAGGGCCTCCTTAATAAAAATCTCAGCTCTCAATGTCTGCATTAATGGTAAGAAGACAGTTTGCAGCTTGCTAGATCGTCCTCTGAAATCATTGTTACAGTGGTTTACTTTAACGTATCTTGGTTCACTTGGAACTTAAGAGACAGCGGACCTGTGTATGTCGGACTTTGAGAGGTAAGTTGATGCATAGGATAATAATAGATACAGATACCAACATAATGGAATAAAAGGGCAAGGAGTCACCGAGTTTGAATTAGAAAACACAGAAATCCTAATTCATAGATGGGTCTCTTTAATCTTGTCAGAATAGCTTTGTTTCCGTGTTGTTCAAACCATCCGAGATAAAGCTTTCTTTTGCTTTTTTACATGCATCACGTATGTTCTATGACATCATGATCCATTAATTGGTGGGGGATAGGAGGAAATATGTAAAACGTAGCTGATTTTAAAGATATTGTTGGGGCCCGATCCTTCCCTGTAACAATTGTGTTGATTTTTATAAAATGTTTATACCCAGGAAATTGACGAGGAAATTATACTATGTTACAGGAAATAAGCTAGGGGACGTGAAGTGGGATTCCACTTGAAGAGATCTTGATTTCTTGGTTTTGTGGTTAGCTTTCTAAGTTTTCAGAGTATTAGGCTTATCCATATTAGTCAACATCTTTGCTGGAGTGTAAGGAACGTAAAAAATTCGTTTGTCTATTTTATGTGATAATCATCCAACCTTTAAGAAATATATGACAACTATGGAAGGCAGAATGATGAGACACTTTTTATCTCTTTGTATTTTACCTCGGTATAGAGAATCTAAGCTTCTTACTTGAAGCATGGAGCTACTACCTTGTGCAAGTATTAGCTCCATGTTTGGAAATTCAAGAGAAATTTAAGATGATTGAGACAAGCTCTTCTCAGCATAAAATTCGACAAGAACAAGTTCTGTAGATGACTTTCAGGCCCCTGACCAAAGAAAGTGTTGAAGGGGGCGAGATTATTTCCGGTGCGATAAATACTTTTCGGTGAAAAGTGTATAAAATTTTCAGTAATCAGCAATTTCTGTTCATAAAATTTTTAGATGAGAAGAGATTTATTTCCCCTTTTGCACCCTTTGCCGCGAGCCTTGGGAAGCTTCAGAAGAATAAAAAAATTATCTACATTCCATAATTATTCTCGGTATGTGGGAAAGGTCAACAACGACGCAGTAATGTAGTAAATATCCTAGCTTTTGAAGTGTTCTTAAAAATTTGTTGCAACGGTAGACTTCATGTGGACACTTTACTCTGAGTCCAATAAAGTCAAGTGTTACACAGATTCAGACCTATCACACCGTTTCTTTTATAATAGGCTTTCTTTTTTCTAGGCTACTTCAATTTAGGTTATTTTTCCTTGAACCGTGGAAGAACCTTCAAATAATATATCATCTACGTAATAGGCGTTGGTTTTCGAGGAAATATTTTGACTGGGCATCTTCGGCGTCAAACAGAGACGCCAGACACTTTACTAAATTTGGTACACGATAATTTAGAGCATCTTCCCGGCTGAGCTATGGTAAGTCGTGATATTAACGAGATAGCACTTTGTGCACCGATAAGTGAAATTAGTCTTACCTTCCGTCTAAGGCTTTGTTCTATTGATTCTATTGATGGTTCTTTGAAGGGCAATCAAAAAACAATTAAAACCGTCAGAATTGTGGGCCCTACTATCAAATGTAAATTATCTTGTCCTTCTCTCTGATTCAATGAGGCTCAACGTTAAATTGAAAAATCTTGATTGCTTCCGTACAAAATCCGTAGTTCTAACTGTATAAGACGAACATTTAAAGGGAAAATGCAGTCCTCTCAATTTTAATTTGTATACTTTGATATGCCTGTTCAAGAATGACTCTTGTTTAATCATGTGATAGGATTTTTCTTTCTAAAGTGTTAACTTCATGAAGAATATCGCCTTGATTCACATTAAACAGTCAGTATTTATGTTGAGAAACATCACGAAATATGCTTGTAAGTGACATGAGTGGAGATTGGAAAGATTCAGATGACATTTCAAAATTGATCTTGGACAACTGCTTATTCCCTTCAATGTAGTCTCTCTGCATGATACTTGCTGTTAATATTGTTATTATGTATTTCAGTCACATTCTAGGAAGAGTCTTGTTGGAATTGCTGGGATAGGTAAGGGAATATAAGGAGAAACAACTTCTGATTAAAATTTCCTTCCTTACAAACAATATAATTTCGCATAAGATTATATTCAATTAAAATTACAGCGGTTGTTTGCCTCGGTGCTGAGAAATCGTTTGTTAATAGAAACCAACCACATATGATGCAATAAGTTAGATATTATTCGTATGAAACACCCTAGGTTTTATCCTCTACGGAGGAAATATTTTCTTGATATTTCGAGACGATAGATGATGTATTCAAATGACACAGTAGTGCTCTTATACCCTTGTGACTTACACGAGGAAATGTTACTCCAGCCGCGGCGCCAGTTAACGCTATGAGCATCAACGTGATTTAGACACTAGCTACCGTCCGCCGATGTGAAAGAACACATTCTTGTATAAAACTGAGAATTAAAATATTATGTGAGAGCTCGCGGCAGACTTCTAAACTCAAACAAAACAGATGGCACCCGTTAGTGAAGCCGACGGAATTAAAATATCCTTCAGAGAGAAAACTGACCTTTTTTTTCTTTTTCATAAAACGAGGGAGGCAAACAGAGAAAAGTAAAGGGAGGTAGTAACGCCGAAAAATATATCACGAAACAAAATTTGTCAGCCAAGGAACTGGAGACAAATCCACCAACGATTGCAAGGCTATAACTGTTTCAATTTGTCCTTGAACACTTACATATACGGTAACAATAGAAAGAATAGTGCCCAACCATACGGTAACCACGTTTACGTTCTTAGAAACAAGAAAACGTAAAGGGATAATTAAGCAGCTTGTCTTGTTCGCCAACAGATCAAATGGGCGAGAAAGAAGGGGAAACTGATAAAATAAGTAAAAAGTTGGTTGAGAGAAGCGGCACTTGGTCAACCAGTAACGGATCCAGGGGGAGGGTACGCAACAGCCGCCCCCTTTATAGGCCGTCATGCGTGAAAAAACGTTGCTGCAAAAAAAAAAAAAAAAAGATGCTTCAAAATGTGTCAAATATAGCGCCATTTTGCATCTAGGCTCTCTTGCTCGAGCAGAAGTTTTCCAAAGGGGAGGAAGACACCCGTCCCCCTAGACCCTACGGCGCTGTCAAGGACCTTAATGTTTTGCTCATATTGATATTTGTGAATAAGAGATAACCCTTGAAGCGCCTTGGATGCTCATAAAAAGCATTGTCTGGAGCCATAGGTTTTTCTCCACCCATGCGTTATTTCATATATGCAAATACATAAACAAATATGTGCAGAGTTATTTGTCTTATGCAGAAGTGCATACCGATATGTATACGGATGAGTATGCGTATAAACTACTTACAAATGTATTTCTTTGCAAAGTACCCCTTCCAGGTGTTCAATATGAATCGCTGCAGGCTTAGACCTATCGATGAGAAATTATTAGCAAGTTAGAGTTAGAGTTAGATGAGGTTTTACGGCCCAGTTTCTAACCAGTTCATATATATATATATATAAATATATATATAAATATAAATATATAATATATATATATATATAGAACCATTAGTGAAAAACAAGTAAAACTTGTATTTTCGGTTTCAGGAATCTATTCGAATTTTCGGCAACACAGTGCCT
>WURT03170682.1:0-10486 GCA_009936505.3 Holothuria glaberrima | reverse complement strand
TCATTTGGTAGGTAGGTCGAGGGTATGTGAAATTTTCGTGAAGTGCTGAGCCTTTCAAAAGTGAGTGGCAAAAACACCTAAATGTAGGTGGTTTGCGAATGGCGGAATTATTTGGAACACGTAAATGTACGTGCTTAGCTGGCAAAGGGTTAAAGGTAGACTCCTTATAAGTTCCCAAAACACAATCACAGTAGCCTACCGACAACTTAATATGACAGATCACCCAACCTTCAGTCACATGAAAAAGATAGCAAATTCAAACTGAATCAACAGATGTGAGTGACTATGATTGGATAAAAACATGGACAGTCCTGAGAGATTTTAATGGCTGTTGCACAGCACAGAGGGTTTACAGAAAGGTTACGCAGACTTTCAAATTAAATGAGGTTCTACAGTACATTGCAGACTTGTAGTGTGAGTACAACGTCATGAGTACGAGTACAAGTGCAGTGTCTGCATTGTACGTAGGAGTAGGTCCTTTTCCATGAGTACGAGCACAAAATTTTGCATTAGCCCCTATGCAGAGCTTCCAAAATCTGTGAGTACGAGTACAAGTACAAAGTAATTCTCATGAGTAAGAGTACAGGCTATTGTGCAAACCCACGAGTATAAGTACATACTCACTACAAGCCTGGTAGACTGTTTGAAAAAGGCTCGCAAGCTACTGTAGAGCCAAGGGAGGTGCATAGACCACCCAAAACCGGGACTAAACTGAAACCATCCAAAAACAGTGTCAGTTTTTAGTGGTCTTGGTGAGCTCAGACTGAAGGTTGGGTGGTCTGCCCTGTCATAAAATTGACATTTTGGTCTCGAGTGGTCCGTCTGTTTTTCACTCATCCCAGAAAACTGAAAATTTAATTGGTGTAACCTTAATGCCTTTTCTAAGGCACAATTAACATCTCCCACTGAACAAACTTGCCCAACCCATTCAGGATAAAGTCTGTCTCTGTGTTCTGGAGTGAATGGTATTTAAAGTCCATGTAAATCCCCGAATTTTTTTGCAGTAGAGTTTGTGTTTTTTCAACTTGTATACAATGGAGAAGATCTTATCAATTATAGGTCCTAACCTTGCTTCATGAAAGCTTGCATTGGGTTTTTCAGGGTTGGTCCTAGGTAGTCTGAGAGCTTCGTCAGTTTGGGTGACTTGGCTTAAACCCCCCAAAACCGACACCACTTTGGTCTCAGGTGGTCTGAGTACAACACTTTTGCAATTTTGGGTGCCACTGGTCCTGTTTGCACCCAAAGCAATGATTGGGTGGTTTAAACATAAAAAAACATAAAAAAAACAAAAACAAAAAAAACAGACAGACATATAAACACCCTTACTGAAGAGTCTCTAACACAAGAAGATTGAGCTTGGACATGCAACTGCTCATGTAGGAGGTGATAAAATACAGTTGCTGAATACTGTAACAGGGACTTAAGTGAAAGAGGAAAGAGAAGTGAAGACAACACAGCCATTTGTGCCTCTTGACTCAGAGGGTGTTCATATTTAAGTAAGGTTTGGAACACTGTTAGTTTTTCCAGGCCATCTCACTCTGCATTGCTTCATACTCTAAATGGCTTTTCTTGTCCCTAATCTGACCATCTTTTACATACCATCCACTGCTGGATTTAATCATGGTAATTTTCGTTTTGTAAGCTTACATATACGTTAGAAGGAATCTTTGAAGTTCATTTCAAGTTTGGGGGGGGGGGTTGTTGAAAGTGACCACAACCTTTGCCCTCCCTCTGTGACTTGCACCACTGTAGTCTAGTGGGCCTTAATATTAGTTTGTGCCCAGCCCCCCCCCCCCAGGTAAATCTGGCCCTGACACCATCTGCCGCATTTTCACGTAAACCGAGAGGGCAACATTAATATTCTCCCTTTGACAGTTCGACATTACTGCAGAATATAAAAAAGAGTGTTTATTTTTTTTATGACCTTTTCTTTCCTTCCATAACTCACATTGTTCAAACATTTATTAACACCCCAAAGTCAAAAATTAGCCTCTAAGAATAAAAAGTACCACGATTAATCTGAGATATAACCTAACCCAAAATTTTTGAAGATTTGGAGGGTTGTAACCATTTTGGATTTGCGAAATAATATTAATATTACATACACAGTGGGCTGGGTTTCATCTGCTGGAAGGGGGGAACCATTGGTTGAGAAAATGTTTTGTAGGAAATGGCACTTCTTAGTCTCTTTGGCCTTGTGAGTTTCACTAAGTTTGCAAAGTTTTTGTCTTGTACAAATTTTGCCCAATAATATTTTACCTTCAAATTTCATTTAGAGGCAAGCAGGTGCAAGACATTTGACTGGGGGCTCTTCCCCACCCTGCCCCCACTGGTTACACCACTGTACATAAAGTAGGACATTTCAATATCCCATCTCTTACCTCTGGTCCATCGTTACCAGGTTCACCTGGAAGGCCGGGGTTACCAGGCTTCCCTGGTTTACCTTTCTTGTACTGTAAAGAAAGGGACAAAATACAAAATTATGGAACAATATACTGAAATGTGCGCACTTGAACAGTAGAATTGTTCCAAATTTACGTTCAAATGATGCAATAATAGCCACATACAAAGTGAATTTATAAATCCATAAACCCGTCACAGGTTGCAGTCAAATTCTGGCTGTTTCTTAGCAGCATGAAGTAATTACCCTCAAAGTCCCATTGTTTCAAAAAGGAACTTGTATATCTCCAGTTTTACCCATACTACAATCAAGATACCAGGAACATAACTACCATTAAAAGTCATTCCTGGATGACCCCTTTGTACCTGAACACAGACATCCCATCTCTTAAAAGGCAGTTTGGGGTATGACATTCTTTTAAGCCTGATCTCCCCCAACCCTCCTTCCCCCACCCTCAACCAAGGTGATGAGAAATTAAGCAAAGAATAAATGTGTAAGCAGCAGCCCTTTCACTGACTTGGTACCAGTCAATTTTTACCTCATGGTCTCTGAGAAGTAGCACCCGGTTTGCTTCACAAATATGTGACTAGGCAATGTCTAATTTTTGTACTAAGTACTTGGTCATATTCCCTAATTTATCAAATCCAAGACTGAGGTAAGTGTTTTAATGAGCATGATGAACTAGCCTCTCTAAAAAGATGAGCTGTCACTTTTCTAGATTAACTAACCTGGTCCATGCCCACTTAATGAAAGGCTTGGTAAGTGCTTCCAATCCTCAGATTATAAACACTTGACCAGCTATGGATGATGCCCATCGTTAGTTAATTTTGGAGAGCATTCAAATATTTTACTCCTATTGAAAAATCTTCCCCCCCAAGACAGGTATCCTAACCTGGTCATGTGACACTTGAGTAAAGCTGCTTCAAGTTGGGTATGAATATTCATTACCACTACAGGGTTGTACACCTTAAGGATCTGTCAGAGCAATGAGATTCCCCAAAACTTCTCACCTTTTTCCCTCGTTGTCCTTTTGGACCTGGTGGAGCAGCTCCCTTCTCACCCTTGACCCCTTTTGCTCCCTTCTCCATAGTTGGATTTGGGGGCCCTGGAAGTCCTGGCTCACCTTTTTCACCCTATTAAAGGAAAGGGCAAAAGAAAAGTAATGCATTTCAAGTAATTCTCTAAATACCAGTCAAAAAGAATGTTATGACAGACATAGGAAAAGAGGGCAACCGCCCCCACTCTGACTGGTGATAGAGGAAACCTCATTTTGCCCTCCCCCCAACCTTTTGGATGACATGCATGCTACCAAAATATGGCATTAAATAGGATGATATTACTTCAAAGTTTGTCCAACATTGCACCATTTTGCATTTAGTGCGCTTTAAATAGTAAAAAAATTACCCAAAGGGGAGTGGGCCACCCCTCCCCTAAGGCCCCCAGGACACTGATCACCAACATTCACTTCCAGTCCCCCTTCCCACTTTCCAAAAAGCTTTTACCCTTATGGTTATCTCTTCTCATTAAGCAAAAAAGGCCTCTATGAAACCTGGTCACTGCTGGAGGGGATTAATCCGCCAACCATGCACCACTGCACACTCAAACAGTTAATCTTGCACTAACAAAATTTTTCCAGTGAGAAAAAAATTTTCATTATCAGTGTTAGAGAGTCAACCACTTAACAAACAATGTGAAAATTAAAACATAATCTTCATTGTAACCATGGAGCTCTAAGCTGTACTAACCAGATGGCAGGTTTTATAAAATAAAATTATCTTAAATTGACATATTGACATATTTCTTTGGGAATTCCTCACCTTCAAACCTATACCCATTTCACCTTTGGGACCTTTTGGTCCTGGTGGGCCCTGTAAAGAAATGTGAAAAGATTAAGTTATGAGTCAATGACTATTAAGAGAGATGTATTGCATGCTACTATGCCGTAACCTTCTCTTGATATCACAAACACTCCAAAATTCAATACAAAAGTTAACTGAAGTTCTGGTTAAGCAATTTTAGTTTAATACCTTCCAACTTAGCTGGTCATTGGGTCTGTACCTAATTCCAAGAGGAAACCCCTTGAGAAAGGGCGAGAAAACTAGGCCCCACTCTGCCATGTAGAATGCCACCTACCTGATACCACTAGTGGAAGGTACTGCCTCTTCTTCATGATAAACTGGCCTCCCTAAATATGGTCAACTGCTATGTTTCTCTTTTTACTATGGGTGTACAGTTCAGCTAAACCATTAAAAAAAAATGTCCAAGATACAATTGATTGACGCAAACATCTTGCACACCAGCAGTATTTCAGAACTACTTGCATTTGCAATGGCCTTGAGCCATGTGGTTGGTAAGATGACGTACCCACCAAGATATAGAATGGTGGGGTGAAAAAAACAGCTATAAAGTGCAGTCAACAAAGGACGTTAAATGTGAATAGGCTACTTTTTCTGAAGTCCTCTCAACTTTCTGGCAAAGAGCTGAAGGGCAAACCAAATGTTTCTCCTGAGGGAGCCTTACTCCCCAAAGGATCAACCTATGTCCCCAAGGGAACAACAAGACTTAACATGACAACAATATGTCCACATGCTTGCTCCGACTGAAAATGCTTGCTGACCTATGAATAATTATACCTTGTCCAGAGGGAGTTGAAGTGGATAATGTCTTTGATTTTGTGTACTACCATACTTTATCCCGATTATTTCTCTCCCAAATTTTCTCAAATTTCTTATATAAAAATGTCACATATCAGTACATGCCAAACCCCTTGAATAAATCCAAACTTTACAGAAAAGACATTAAGCTGCCATAAACTAACAGACAGCTTTTATCAGACTACGAGTGCTGATAAAAGCTGTCTGTCGATGTGACGTCACAAAATAATTAGCATACATTTGTTTCATGGTCATGTGATACAAATCATATATTTACACAGAGTGGCAAATTTTTGGTTCCTTCTGACCAGAGATGGAGAAGATTCTAACTACCAGAAAGCCCAAAGGCTTAGTGATTCCTTGCCATGAAAATATTGGGATTTTGTTGGTAATTCTTGGGAAATTTTGCTTTTCAACCTCTAATGACCCAAGATGACCTTTGACCTCCACAAAACAAAAAGGCTCTTCCTCCAACCATAAAGCATCCATGTACTTGGTATGAAATCTATCCAAGCTTCCTACATTGAGAAATCATGTTGAGAAGGTTCTCAGACTTTGACCTCAGTTGAAGTTTGATCACCAGCAAGGATAACATGGTTCTTCTTCTCACCATAAGGCATGCACATACCAATTATGAAATCTATCCATGTTTCCTACCTTGAGATATCTTGTTAACAAGGTTTTCAGTGTTTGACTCCCCATGACCCAGATGACCTTTGACCTCCACCAGAAACAATAGGGTTCATCTTCTCACCATAATGCATCCACATACTACGTACATCTATCCAAGCTTCCTGCCTTGATATATCATGTTTACAAGGTTTTTGGCTTTTGACCTCTGGTGACCTCAAATGACCTTTGACCTCTACCAAAAACAATAGGGTTCTCCCTCTTAACATAAAAAGTCTATATACCAAACATGAAAAGTATCAGTCATTGCTACCTTGAGATATAGTGTCTACAAGCCACTTACAAGGTTTTCGCAGTTTAACCTCCGATGACCTCAAATGACCTTTGACCTCCACCAAAAACAATAGGGTTCTCCTTCTCAACATGACAAATCTATATACCAAATATCAAAAGTGTCGGTCATTCCTATCTCGAGATATCGTGTTTACAAGGTTTTCGCAGTTTAACCTCTGGTGACCTCAAATGACCTTTGACCTCCACCAAAAACAGGGTTTTTTCTCAGCATGACAAATCTATATACCAAATATGAAAAGTGTCGATCATTCCTACATCGAGATACGGTGTTTACAAGGTTTTCAAAGTTTAACCTCCAGTGACCTCAAATGACCTCCACCAAAAACAATAGGGTTCTTCTTCTTAACATGGCTAATCTATGTACCACATATGAAAAGTGTCAGTCTTTCCTATCTCGAGATATCGTGTTTACAAGGCTTTTGGCTTTTGACCCCTGGTGACCTCAAATGACCTTTGACCTCCACCAAATACAAGAGGGTTCTTCCTCTCAACATAACAAATCTACATACCAAATATGAAAAGTGTCGGCCACTCCTATCTTGAGATATCATGTTTACAAGCCATTATCAAGGTTTTTGCAGTTTAACCTTCGACGACCTCAAATGACCTTTGACCTCCACCAAAAACAAGAGGGTTCTTCCTCTCAACGCGACAAATCTACATACCAAATATGAAGTGCCAGTCATTGCTAACTCGAGATATTGTGTTTACAAGGTTTTCAGTTTTTGACCTCTGGTGACCTCAGATTACCTCTGACCATGACCAAAAACAATAGGATTCTTCCTCTCAACATGACAAATCTATATACCAATTATGAAAAGTGTCAGTCATTGCTATCTTAAGATATCGTGTTTACAAGCTAGGCATCACATACACACATGCACACATACACACACACACATACACACAGGTTTTTTTCCTATCAAGGAGAGGACCTCATTGTTCCTTCCTTTGTGTTTGCTCCTTTAACCCTAACTTTAACAATAGACTGTCTATTGTTCGACACCTGAGGACCTCTGAAATCTATTGTTCTGACACCTGAGGACCTCATCTTGAATACAAAATGTCCTCACCTTGTCTGAAATGTTGGGTCCATACACACAACATCACCATCGCATAGATTCCTTGCCTGCCTTCGGCAAGGAATCAAAAACTCAAAAAAATCGGACCGTAATCCGATCCGAAATTGCTGTGGTGTGACCCGAGCTTTAAAGTACAAGTTTTTGGTGAATATGAGCACAACATGTTGCATTAGCAGTAATGCTTTACTTGCCAAGTCTGTGAGTACATGCACTAGCACACACTCATCATCATAATTGCAGGTAGAGGTAAGTATACCACAACATGAGTAGTACATATAGTACTATAAACTCACTACAAGTCTATTACAAATCAATCACATCACATTGAAATTAAGTCATGACTCCAAATGGTGTGTTAAACATCATAGTCAATAGCTTTGATGAACATTAATGTTTTTTTTTTTTTCTAGTGCTCATCAAACTTATGTAAACTAATTTTGTTTGAATGTAATTTTGTTGAGTTATGCACTTATGAGAAATGAATTGAATTGAATTGGAGAAAAAATAGTATCTTACCTGAGTGGTGTTTGCTGGACCAGGCGGACCAGGTGGGCCAGGCGGGCCCATATCCCCCTACACGAAGAGAAAAACAGGGTTATGGTAAAAAAGAGCATGTACAACAAAAGTGTTTGAGGTACATAAAATACCATCAGCATGCCTGTAATTCCTTAGACTTGGCAGTTGAAAAAAATGTAGGAAATTAATTCAATTTCTACTTTAGAAAGTATTTCATATATCATGTATGAGGGTCCAGGGTCTTAAATTGGAAGCATAACGATTTCAACAATACTTCACAACAAGTTTGGGGCAACTATGTAAAATCAATTCACATCATAGACAAAACACTTCTTCAGTCTTGGCATGACTTCTCATTTCAATTTTCTACAAAGCTTCTATGAAGATATCACCAACCTTAGGGCCCTGTGGTCCCATTTCACCTGGTAAACCAGGGGGTCCTGGTGGTCCCCTTGTTCTTGGTCCTCGTTCTCCAAGTAGTCCTGGTGAACCTTGATCTCCCTGCAAGAAGATATTGTTTTTTAAGAAGACCACTGGATATCATTTTAAGACAAGAATTTTTTAACTCCATCTCCATGAGAAGTAGCCATTAGATCATTTGAAAAATCTGGATTACCTAAGCAGAAAAAAAGATAAGTCCTGAGACTCCTGACAGTCACAGTTTCTTTGTGTTCAGCTTCATGGAAGAATGCAGTTACACTTCTTCCATTGGGCTGGTCACTGGCCATTTCTTGAGCAGCTTCAACACGAACATGCACACACACACTACTCTATTGTACATGATTTAATCCAGGGTACCTGCAATATGCCTGCTACAACAGGGACTTAATTTGTAAAGTAGCTTAAGGGCTTTCTCCTAGCATGTTGCTGAGTAGGTTTAAACTAGAGTATAGCATAAATGTTGTCAACATATAAAATAAATGTTGCCATTTTGAATAATTTATTTTAGGAATGATGACTAGTATTGCAAGAAAACTATAGAGACTAAAAATGGAAACATTTTGAAAAGGAACACAATTGGAACACTGGTCATCTAAGATTACTTTTTGACCATACAATAAAGTTAATCTGTCAAAAAAAATCTCCCAGATACTTTCACCAGTCTGTAAATACTATACCATCTACATAGACTTAAAGGGAAAATGCAGTCCCACCCCCCCCCCCACAATTTGAAGTAGGGTACCCCTGTACACTAGTTCAGGAATGACTCCTATCAATCATGTGACAATATTTTTGTTACTTATTTCCTAAATTTATGCAGAATAACTCATTGGTTTACCCTCAATATTCAATGATTTTACACAGGAACATTCTGAAAATACTTGTGAGAGAAATAGGAGATCTGTAAGATTCAGCAAATTTTTGAAAATAAACTTGGGGGGACTACCTTCTCCCTTTAAGCACAAGACCCTTAGCCTTGTCTTATTTCCATTCCCAATAGCAGCCACTTTTGAGAAGTTTCAGGGCTCTTTCAAGAAAAAAAATTAAAAAAGAATATGAAATTTTCTGCAAAGTAATTTTTAAGGCCAGCAGTGATAATTCAATCTTATGTTACAAACAAAGTGTGTGAGGAATATTCATTACAAGATGTGATTTAATTATTGCTGTCTTAAGTAGTAGGCTTCATCCTTCCACTACCAGACTCCTTTTACTATACTTGTAACGCTACCCCTTTAGATGAAAGGTCTGTGTTAGAAAATACCCACATGACCACTGATTGACGAACAAAAACTACTTAAAAACAGATTACTGTTACAAACTGCTAGAGAGCTGCTGCCATTTGTTATACACTCTGTTTAAAAAGGCTCATTCAACAATCATCATTGGACTGTATTAGTTCTAGCTTCCTTGAATTGATGGGCAACCTCCAACCACCACCCCAGTTCTTTGATCTAATGAGGCATTCAAATATGAATTCTTTTGCAATGACAAATTGACCTCTCCTTGACCTCTCCACCAATGATACACTGATACCCTTCTAATTCTACCTACAGTGTACACTCCAGGTGGAGGAGTAATCGCAAATACACGATTGATACAACCATCTTCCACAGAAAAGCATATAAGAGCTCCTTGAATTTGTAACAGCCTTTGACGTTAGAAATGGTAACAAAATACAACCCACATAGACAATAAAATGGTCAAAACAGCATTTAAGTACTGTCAAGACAGCTTGAAATATTACGGTTCAAGTGTTCACTTTTTTGTCCCTCTTACCTTTTGTCCTTTACTTCCAAATGTCCCATACGGCCCCGGTCTCCCGATTCTTCCCTCACGACTGACTCCTTCAGGACCTCTGCGTCCCTTTGGGCCAGGGTCACCCTACAGAGATGTAAGTTACAAAACTACCCTTCATTGGTCAAATTATTCCACTTCAGGAATATACCCTGAATGTAGTGCATTGTGGGAAATCTGATGTCATTACCGCACATTGATTAGACTTAGCATTGTACTGCTCTATGATATTGACACCACTATGGCAAATACTTTACAACTTTGTTTACTATACCCTACATATGGTGTAGTTTTATGCTAGGTCTACATGGAAAGATACTTTAACATTCCTATGGTGTCAAATTTTAAGGACAAATAGGACATTCAATTATAAAATAACAAAAGGATTCTAAGTCAATGTGCTCACTCTCTGTGACCTTAAAGAGAACTGGAGTTATATCTTGACAAAAGCTACCATCTTTAAAATGACGTAAATTCAGTTAGGTATAGTTTTGCTACAGGGTTTGGAGAATATGAATTGAATTTTTTCTCTTTCACATCTTTTTTAATTTGTTTCTTGTGTATTATGAGCCTTAAATTCCTTACGATTCATTGCTGCACTTTTCTGTACATAG
>WURT03170671.1:0-10487 GCA_009936505.3 Holothuria glaberrima | reverse complement strand
TATATATATTCTGACTATAGTTGGTTTTGCCATTACACCAAGTTCTTAACGTTATACTTAACTTTTCCAGCTAACTCTTTGCTCCTGGGTCTGTATTACATCTAAATACACTTGCTTATTGTCCATTCCTTAATAAACTGCAGGTGTTGAAAAAACTGAAAACCGGAGTATTATCCTTCTTGACACCCCTTGAAAAATGCCAAGCGATAAAGAAAACAACAAAACAAAAAGGGAAGTTATTAAAAAAAGAGGAACGACACGTATTGTTTCATACAGTGTATTTCTCATGTTTTATTTGAGGTACCGTTTGGGTTTACTTCATTCTTCATTTCATCCGTTTCTAGCTAGCACGATAGTTTAAAAGTGTCAATGGGAAGACATGAGAAACAGAAGTAATGCTAATTCACATAGCTATTGTTGCGGATATGAAAAAGTCGATGACGACTGAACCAGAAGCAGCACACATGATGTAGATAGACTTACAACGGGATTTGTGCAGACGATTTCAATTTCCTCATGCTATACCTTTTAAGTTTGCGGTAATATGGAGGAAGCTTAGAGCTTCACTATTTTGTGGTTGTATAGGCTGTACATATTCCTGCAATTTAAAACACGCAAGGTGTCGTATGTTCTGCCTCTGTCAAACTCTTGGCAGGTTAGGTTGATAATTATAGTGGCAAATTTATCGTGTTTTCTCAGGGTGGTCATTTGATGTCATTGTCCTACGAGCCACAAACCAAAGATGCGCTTTACTTCAGAGAATCAGGAATGAATAGACAGTTAATTAATAGTCAGATAACTTAAACAGCTGCAGTCACTTGTGCAAGGAAGGTAACGACAATAGTTATACGTTACTCTTTGAAGAAGGAATTTTGTTTAGATATTAATACGGGGTTTCATAAAGGTGTACCACGGTATTGAATTCTGTTTGTTTACCAGCTGATGCTATGATTCATAAATCAAAGATTACGTATGTCAAGGTATTTTAATGAAACGAACTGCACTGACTGCCATAAAAAAAAATAGGGATATATTATTTTTCAGATCGACATGTTGTCCTCTTGAAGTTCTTTAAATGAAAGTGAAAGTTTTACATCTCACAATTCCATTCACTGCATTACATTCTTTGTTAAATTTGGCATGACACGGCCAAATTAACTTTTGTGTACTACAAGATTGGACACAGTATTGTACAAATATCATTTCACACACACAGTTAATTAAAACCTCTGCAATTCGGCATAAACGAAATTTGAAGAGAAACGTACAAAAATCCAATTTCGGAAAATGGCTCAACAGGTCACCTGACTGTTATGACGCAATTGGAGGCACGAACACTGCGCTTTATAACGACGCGTATCTAGATATGGAACTAATACAACGCTGAGATAAAGTTATCTGAGCAACTACATGGAAAGGCTTACATCACAATACCTAGCTGTGCAACAAACAGAGCACAAAGTGCGTACCAGCTGGGGGCTTCGAGGCATATCATTGGCCAATATGCAAGCGTACATGTGAGCGTGCAAATTATTTGAATAGCAATAAAACTGAAAATCTGTGTTGGTCACAGCCATATTTTTAAGGGTTTATTGACAAAAATAATAATAGACTTGAACTGAAGTTTCATTTTTTTCCGCGATACTTATAACGTGTTTATGCGAAATTAAATGACGCACGTGAAGTATTCTGGGTAATGAATAGTATAAAGATTCCAACAATTTAGACATTGGACTACTGGTGACCGATATTCGTTTCAATGTAAATCATAAATTTAAAATAAGCTAATAATTAATAGCTCCCAATTTTCTGTTATTTTAATAATTGTGAAATCATTATCACCCACTGCTTCACAATATTGGGTACAAAGTTTAATCTTACAATATAACGTCATCACCTCAGGCGTTAAAATGCCTCGGTCCGCAATTTCACAAGATGCACTTAATATTTCTTTTGAATCAGTAGCTCGACTCGTATCAGACTCCGATAAAAATCCATTGGAAATGACTGTACAATCAGGCAACTGGTGCAGAATCTCAAAGTATTTGCCACAATACACTTGCCAAATGCCTGGTGTATGCTTTAAGCGAAAGCAAATGTAACCTGCATCAGTACTACTAACCTGTAAGAAAACTTCGAGTAAATAATTTAAATCCTCACGCGCACCGAAGGAAACTATCTCATATTTCATATAGAAGATTTCAGAGAGAGTGGACCGTTCATTGAGAAATACATTTTTTGTCTTAAAGGGGAAATATTCTCACCCCAGACAGTTCCATCCCTAACAAAAAAAATGTGTTACAAAGATTCCAATACCACACGTGAAATACTGTGTCAAACTGTGCAAGACTATGGTGGGGTGTGGAGAGGCGTGGAGTTTCTGTGAATTTTTGCGTGACAATGTGTGTCATTAATAAACAGTTGACACTCATTTCCACAGTGGCATGCATTGACCTTCATTTCCACAATTTAGACATGAGGCAATTGTGGAAAACCATAAAACACGCTTTGACACATGATAACAGGAGGCACACTGGGGTGATTAGTGGGCAAAGTGTGAAAATGTGTGGAGAAGTGTGGTCCAGAGTAAGTAAATTTAATAGTTCGATTTCGTTCACTGGCCTTGTTTTTCACACGTTTCCCTGTTTTGCCACATATGTCAACTTGACACAACTTTCCCCACTTTGACCCAGTTTCAAGGTGTGACAATCATGCAGGGAAAAGAAAAGCGTGGTCCTGTGAGTCAGATTGGTTCCAATACCACATGTGTCACCACGCATAACCATTCTTTTTTCCTTGTGTATTTTCATATGCTCTGCCACATGTGACTATGTGTGTTCACATGTGATATGCCACACTTTTTTTGCAAGGGATCTCTTCCAACTAAGTTAGTTCTAGCTCCACCCATAGCTGTCTTTAGCTTCTCCTCGTGTAGACACATACACAGTTTTTTGCGTAAGGCCTTATCCTGGGTAGTATACAAGGCCCTAACGTGTAATCAAAACAATATCTGTGCATGCTGTGTAATATGAGCTGCTCTGCATCTTTTGAATTTTGTAACTCTGATGTCAATCAAAGAGTTTTCACCAACTGAGACTTTTGCTTACCCCTAAGTAAAAGTCATACTTGGGGTGATGCAAATCCTTCTTTAAAAACACCTGTTGCTCTTTTGTGTCAGCATAAACAGTTCACACAGGAAAACTAAAAGAGCTTACTTTTAGTATTCACAGTTTCATTTTTGGACACTTTCACTCTAAAGTGTGAGTGTATCATTGCGTGCATTTACCTTTATTGGAATTACTTATTCGGATCTTTTGTCTCAACGCTGTTTCTGTCAGTCTATTTGATTTATTTTGCTGTATGAATTGTCTTCATAATTGTTCAAGCTGTTCATCTTTTTTGTTGACTGGCAAATAATTTCTAGTGTAGAAGCACATTCTTATCAACACTTAAAGGTGGATATTTTACCAGCCTTCCCAAACATGTTTCCAGCATTAGCGAGTCGACATCTACGGTACGTAGTTTAAATTATTGACGGCTTTAAAAACTAAAAAAAAAAGGAAAGAATTCCATCCATCATTTGCTATAGATCAGGCTGAATCTTATGTCATAATCCAATGTAAAATTTACGCGCTTGTTAGAATACTTCCAGATATCCTATTTCAAAACTAGGCCCAAGCAGATCCTTTTATCCAAATCAGTTGTGATTACAACCTTTGACATGCAACTGAAATCACTCAATATTTCGATGACTCTATTTTCTGCCAAGGACGTCTTTTACATGGATGTCAAATTGACTGGTAAAAAACAAACTGTAAAGTTGTTGGTAGTTCGTTACTGGTGTCTTATTTTATCATGGTAAACTTTTTGACATTAAACAGTATTGATATTAAACAAAAAAAGATAGCCTATCATATGTGAAGTTTTGAAAATGTAGGATACAATTCAATTTACACAAAATGTCCAAAAATCATCTTTTTAAATGTGTTCTAGATACCTGCTGATTTTACCTCAGAGAAGCAGTAGCGTAGCCATGATCATTTTACTAAGGGGTTGCTGGGAGGGGGCTTGACCATTTCCTGGGAAGGCGCCCTGTAGATATAAGCGGAGCTCCATCATTGGTTGGCGTGTAGAGTACCAGAGAATTTTAGCTAAACAGGCTCCTAGATCGCCGGAAATGACACTTCCCAGGTCTTTGCAAGTTGCTCTAAACTTTTCGAGATATCCTTTTTATTGTGAGAAAGTATTGTCTTGATATCAGTGGCGTACACAGGATTTCTCTGAATGGGAGGGGGATCATGCAATATGTTATGTGATCGCCGGCCTGAAGGAGAGGTCTAAGGAGAGCGAGTGTCCCCCCTTTGAAAATTTGGAAAAATTAGGTGTCTTTACATGCAATCTGGTGCCACATGTGCTACCTTTTGAAGTAAAAGTTGTATTAAAAAATTTACGGAACTAAAAAAATTGGCATCAGCGAGGGGGCGTGGCCGAACGTCCCCCTGCGTACGCCACTGCTTGATGTGGTCAATGTAATATTTTATTGAAAATAGAAACAAAACAGTCTGGTAAGTTACTTTCAAAAATCTTGACTCTTTTGTGAGTTTGACGCCGGCATTGACACATTGACGTGGCCCAGAGGTTCTTGATGGGGAGGGGGAACTATAGCAGATGATGCTTTACCCCACCCCAGATACAGGCTGGAAAACGGGTGTAAAATGTGCATATTCGCATCGGAAATAGTTTGAGCTAGCCTTTAACTAATCCTTGCTTAGTCACGTTGTGCAGATGATGTCCTGGGGTAGGGTGTTCCCTTCCTCGGGACCTTTGGGGAAATGTTGTTTATTTTACATGGTTTAGACTCAAAATGGTGCTATCTTTAATTAATATTCAGACTGATCATATGTTGGAAAACTTTTGCAATTAAGGGGTTTTTTATTTTTATTTTTTATTTTATTTATTTTTTTTTATTTTGATTGACTGTAATGGAAAGGTGTGTTGTCGATCTAAGTGGAGGAGTGGAAAAATTGTTAAGGTAAGGTAGCTTACATGCAAAATGTCAAATGCTTCAATTCATTGACCCATGCCTAGAAATTATCATTATTATGTGATATTTTAGCTGTGACATGGCACTCGTAAAAATGTGAAATGACAAATAGTACATTCTATGAGTGTACGCTACTTGTGCCATTACATTGCTCTGAGATTCTGTACTGATGCTAGGTCCATGCAGAGGTCGAAGGTGTACTTTTGTCGTATGAGGAGTTTAGTCACAATAAATGTATTATTGCCCCAATAATGGTTGTAAGATATGAATTGTGTACGGTGAGGAATGCGCGCGAAGCGCGCCGAAATGTTGCATTGAAAATCAGTCGGGTTCTGTTTCCTTCCCGAAAATATGAGACGGATTAGGTCGAATTAGCTGCGCCAAGAATGATAATAATTTGAGTGAGGCAAAAGGTGAAAAGGTATAGCCGATTTTCTCAAGAGTCCGTGGGGAGACTGGGTGGGGGCGACTGGGGACGCGAGACTTTCATTGGGGGCGCACGCCCCCACCCCTCCCCCCCCCGTTGCTACGCCACTGCAGAGAAGGTGTCTTAATTATAGACGAAATAGAAGTGATGGCCGTTCCTTTGATTCAAGCTTAGGCTCTTTTTACAATAAATACATAATTATAGTGTCAGTTTCAAGACCTAGTGCGGTCATACCATTCCCGTTGCTAGCCAAGGTATTGAAGGGGCGAGGTAGCTTCTCGGGAGCGAAATTCCTCCAGGAGCTTCGCCCTGCCCCCACCCCTTTGCAACTGGCTTGGTTCATTCATTTCTCTTTTCTTTGTACCACATCATGAACTTTAAAAAGGACCCAACTAATCGGACACATAGACAAACATTACACTGCCGGTTTATTGTGCTTCATATTTCCGAAAGTCCTGTCACAGATTGTTCTGTAGCTACATTTTATGAGATAGGGCTACTTACAAAGTGATTGTAAGTGACAAAGATATTTATATCAATTAGCAGTTAAAAAGGCAATGAGGCATTCAACAATACCAGTTGCCTTTTCCAACATATTTCAATCCCTTAGTAGTTCACTTCAATAACCTAATAAATATGAATATATGGCTTCTTCGAGTGTTGTAAAATAAAGTGCTTGATTTGGCAGCATTTTCTTCAATTGCTCAACTAAAATCATTGCAAACTGACAGTTAGGGTGACCAAGCATTGACTGAAGATTCTTTCGAGGTTTCCGACTCAGATCACATCCTTCCCTGATAAAACACTATCACGGCCGGATTACACAATGGGGAATAAACCTAGTAGACACCACACAACGAGTTTTACACAGTATAGGTAAAGGGATACCAAAACACCAAAAATTCTTCCGTTGTTAATACTAACACACAGACGTCGCAGATATAAAAAGCTGTCCTCGACTGGGGGAGTGGGTCTTTTTTGATATTTGAGGGTTCTCAGATGCAATTTAGTGCAGCATGTTGCGCAAAATTATAATAAAATACTTAACTGCAAGATTTTGACATTTTTCTTTTTACAGAGGGAATAAATAGCAGGTTTTGTTCTTGAACTGAGGAGCGAAAGCATATTTTCGATCGAGTCCTCCTGCTCCCTACGACGATATGTACCAAGGCAAAGCATGGGTATCAACAGGTGGGTATGGGAGTCCCCCTTAAAATTGGGATGCTTTGGCGATCACTAATGGGAAAGCAACTTAATGATGAGCATAAGCAAACGTTTAGCGTATAAGGTGCACGCTGTTCTATATATCAATAACCTTAAGTTAACTCTGATAGCCGTTGCTAAAGCTCTAACCAAATATTGAAATAAGATCTTATGTTCCTTTACCACTGAACAGTAATAGTTAATCAGTCTACAGAAAGACTTCTAACGTGATTGTACAAATACCGCATCCCTAAGCAGTTTTTGTATGATGGATAACAAACAATAGGTTCTAAATCTGTGATAAAAGAACCGATAAGACCTCGAAAATTACTTAAGAAATAGTCAATTGAAGTTCAAAGTCGAATTCCACAGACATTTACACAAGAAGAAAAGTTATGTGAATTTTAGTTTCGCTTTAGCATAGCAAGTATGAATTTTGCATTCGGTATCTTACGCATAGTTGTATGTGCGTATCATTTGTATGCAGGTTGATTCTGAAACAGAGGCAAAGCTATAATGTCTTCAGATATGATACCATTCAAGACTAAATGTACCCTCTATTTGCGGCCATTTTTCGTAAATTTTCATTCTGGATACACCCCAGAGTGAAGTATCTTTACCTACCGGAGCTATGTAGCAAACGAGCTCCACGTTGAGATTTTATCTGACATGTAATAACTAGCTTTATGTAACTAAAAGCACAGGAATAACATTCAGCAGAACTACTACCGAACGACACAGCACAATACCGTGTCCAGATACAACGAAATACGTCACGGTTACAATCACAATTAATACATGTCAAGGTCTTCTAGACTGCACTATAGTATGTATTGCAATTCAAATTCATAATGTTAATAAATTCATAGAATTGTACTCGATCTGAAAAGTCCAGTTGATTTAACACGTGTACATTGCTATACAGCAACGACATAGTAAAATGAATAAACCGCATGCTTTCGCCAAATACGTTTGCATATAGGTAAATCATGAATTCAAGGGTATCAACAAATTTTAAAACACGAACTAGTACCTGTTTGTCTCCCTCGCGCCTTACATTAAGTGTTTTCGGTATTCCGGCCTGTTAGTAGTCACTCCTTCAGAATTAACATGAAGTGTTAATGTGTATTCGATGTTACATTACGGGAGGTTATGTATGGATATTCACACGGATATTCGTCCTGAAGAGAAGTGTTTACTTATGGCTGTTTGAAATACCAAAGTCCGTGAATAAATTATTCAATTCTGTCTAAGAGCAAACGAACTGGGCGCAATAAAAATGTTTTTTCTGATGCGCGTGCCATATGCTACGATATAAACGTGAGGAAAGTCATTGGCGTACGCAGGATTTCTCTCAGGTCATGCAGTATGCTGAGTGATCGCCGTCCTAGGGGAGGAGTCTAAAGTGAGGAAGTGTCACCCTCCCCTTCGAAAATTTTTGAAAAATTAGGTGTCTTTTACATGCAATTTGGTGGCACATATGCTGCCTTTTTAAGTAAAAACGGTGTTACAAAATGTGCGAACTAAAATAAAAGGGCATCAGTGATCGCCGGCCTGGGGAAGGGGTATAAGGGGAGAGGGTGCCCTTTGAAAATGTTTGAAAAATCAGGGGTCTTTACTTGCAATTTGTTGCCACATTTGCTACCTTTTTAAGTAAAATTTGTGTTACGAATTTACGTATTTTTAGGAACTAAAAACAAAATTGGCATCAGTGAAGGGTCCATGGGGAGACAACTCCTCCCGTTTGAAAATTTTCGAAAAATTAGGTGTCCTTACATGCAATCTGGTGTTACATATGCTACCTTTTGAAGTATAATTTGTGTTACAAAATTACGTATTTTTAGTATCTAAAAAGAAAAATCCGTGAGGGGTTGGGGTATTATTATCTGCTTTTCTTGTAACTATGAAGGCTGGTGCACCTCATTTGGTCCTGGTTCGAGGTAGATCACAAAATTGGTTCTCCTCGTGACCAAGTCGGACGTAACAAATGTGTTTGATGTTGTTCGTGATGGAGTTGAGAGTCAAGTAGTAACCCGATTCTTATAAAGATCATAGGGGACAGGGATGTCCGCGAGATCAAGAAATGATGGTTTAAATCTAGTTATTAAGAAATCTAGATAAAATAGCTACTACTATGTAATGGAATGATAAGTGGATTGATCAGATCGGCTGGACAATATGTTTCTTCAAAGGTCCCTAAGATCACCAACGAGTTCATAGCCAAAGTGTTGTCGAAAATGAGTTGAGACAGATCACAGTGGGACAGGGATAATCGACTTGCTTGCTACAGAAGACTTTTCAGGTATGGTTCAAGTCGAAAAAATAAACTCAAAGTGTGTAAAATAAAACATAATAGCTAGCCAGTTACCACAGGAGATACGACTTTCATCACAACGTAATAAAATATGATCATAACTTAACGGAGATGCAAAACTCATTAAAACTCTTGGCTACAAAGAAAGAGTGTGCCAATCAGTGTATAGTTAGCAAAAAATGTACAACTGTCGAGAAAAAGGTGTCACCAAATTTGCAAGTAGTAGACTTCAAGTGAAGGTTAAGTGTTTTGTGAAAAAAAATATGTAAAGAGATTTTTTGAACATATATTGTAATCAACAAGAACTACGTGAATTCTCTAAAGTTGACAACTGGTTTTGAACATGGCTGGCGATCCTGGAAGGATGAGGGATACACCCTTCTCTCCCGAATTGATTAAGATACTGTGCATAATATCTCCGTTTGCCTTTTTAAGGCAATCAGAAATCTTTACTTTTCCTAGACTTTTTTGAGATAGGGCTACTTACTTTTTAGGAAATGGTTCTGACAGTTGTCGTAGTAACATCTTGCGAAGCCTAGAAAATGTCATTTCCTGTGATCTCGAGGTAGTTTTTGGCCAAAATATCTATCGTAGGCTTCGTGCCAAGCGATGGTGGCGACTCCGTTTTTATAGTGCCACTGACTATATTCCCCACTTTTAGAGACAGATAATCTCTAATGGCGTTGGACGCTTCACATTTACTAACATTGTGAGGTTCCAACAGATCAGAACACACACACACACACACACAAAAAAACCACCAGAAACGACACTATATTTATAGCACATTTTCCCACTGTTGTGGTCTATTGATCTCGTTAAATTGTTGCAACTAATTAGTCAATGGCATACTATAGATCCTCTTCAGATCGTTAAAGTTGTCAATTTACAGGTATGGCAGATCATCATTCGTGTTTTACGTACTACACCCTCTTTTCAGTCCCAAGCAAAACTTGCGTCAGATAGTTAAGAGATAAGTAGAACGCAGGATGGTTAGGATTGGGACGGCGCGCAGGATATAATCTGGTAAAATATCGGATGACTTTGGAGCAAGCATCCATAAAAATTTCGCCCGTCCCAATGAATGTAGTCCAGTACGATCGATAAGTACGTTTTGTGGTTTTGCCCTGTTTCACGACATACATCTTATCTGCAGGAAGCCTCATTATTTGATAATTATATTAACCTTTGCCTACCATGTTCTTTACCTTCGAAGAAAACAAAATTCATTCTTTTTCGTAACTACCACACTGCAGAGTGCATATTGAATAGTTTTGCCTCATTTTGAGAGCGCAGTTAATTTCTCGGAGCTACTACTTCGGTTTGGCTAAAGGGGTTTCACAGGAATCCCAGTTACTACATGTCACAGGCACATGTAGACAGGCTCGAAGACAGTACTGAACTACTTCACTCAGAATGATAAGGATGAGGAAAATAAGGTGATAAATTATTTATAAGCCATGTAAAGTGCAACTTCTGGCAATCTAGACAGTCATTTT
>WURT03170670.1:0-16567 GCA_009936505.3 Holothuria glaberrima | reverse complement strand
CAGACAAAAATAAAATTACACTAACCCACAAAAAGGCAAACACAGAAACAAGAAAACAAACTTCTATAGCAAGGTGGTATCGTTCGTAAATCTTAAATAAAGTTCCTGCTTGTTATAGAGTAATAGATTCTAATCCATCGCATTTATGTAAAGCTTTTTGAATGTAATGTTTTTCACCTTTGCAAGGCGTGACTGCCATGGTTATGACAGAAGCAATGTTGAGAGTGTGATGGCGCTATTTACTAGCCTTGAGCTATTAGTCAGGCAAAATTCTCATCAAACGTACACTACGAATAAAGAAATTGTCAGGACGTTTGTTGATTCTGCCAACTAGAAAAGCCACTTAGGTTTTTTTTTGCGAAAGTCAATAAACATTCATCATGAAGTGGGCGAGGTAACTGATTCAAAATATTTTTGTTTTCAGAAGAAAGCCTTCGGCAATTGTTATTAGACTTTGAGAGCAAATACAAGTTCCTCGTAAGAGCTTGTGTCGTTTGCATATAATGCATAATAAGCGAAATATGCAATAAGTCATTATGAGAGCCAACCATAGTGCATAGTTCACAAAATGTTACGGAAGGGAGGGAGGGATAGGGCCTGATCTGCCTTTCTCAGGGCTACCTAGTCTTTATCTAGAGAAAAGTACCTACCAGGTGTTTTTGATGTGAACCAGAAATTGTCTTTGCTTTAGTCATAAATTACGCTTTCAATTTACTTAACGTCGTTTAGAACAATGGATTTTGTAACATTTGCTTTCAAGAGTGTTGACACCTGTGCAAAGGAAAACACAAACCACCCCACAAACCCCCTGCATCATCCAACCGGCTTGATGTCAGTCAACTGGACTACTATAGAAAAATTGCCAGGTTGTAATCTATGTAGAGTGTTTACTGAGCATGTAATATCTGATCATTCCCAGATCCACAATTCTTAACTTCATCGTCATAATCATTCTAGTGCGCACAGTTTCGCAGATACCTTAGAGCTTCCGGGGGGTTTTCCCATCCGCCCCACGTCGGGCCCCTAGGCAACGTTTGTAACCCGGAAATGGATCCCATTGATAAAATTGTCGTTTTACCCGTCTTTTACCTACTTCAAAGAGCCCGAAACCACCATTTCTGCCCCTTTAACGGAACCCACTAACTGCGCCACTCTCAGTTGCAAGCCAGCAAAAATAAATAAATAAGTAAATAAATAAATAAATCAACCGCATTATTAATATTCAGTAAGCAACATAATTTCTACATCAAGATAGTAATCTGTCGAGAAATCTATGTTTTTCCTCTTCCCCCTCCCCGACGTCTACAACGCACAAAGTCAACTTATCACTCTGTGCTAGATTAAGGATTTTGATCTGTTGGTCATATTTTGTAAAACCCTAGTCATATTTAAATTCATATTTTATCCATCCTTCACAGTATCTTTAAATAGCTCTCTTTCACTGACCAATTTCACAACAATCAATGGGCAATGCGACCTTTAAAAAAAAAGAAAAAAGAATCATGACAAATAATTCCCCCTATTTATCGTCGGGAATTGCAGTCTGGGCTGATGACATGTTTCTGCGTTGAGGTAAGTCAATGGCTATCTATCCTGACGTGAAAATTTTCTTAGGTTGATGCGATCGATCAAACATTTAGATTTACTGTCTTCATAATGCTGGTTTCGTCCAGAGAATAACGATAGTAAATGAATATAAAATTTGTGTCTGCCTCTACCTCTTATAATTGAAGTGCATGCCCAACAACAACCACGTATATCAACTTGCTTCAACAGCCCTAGGCTCCGTCGTAAAACGTTTCCGCCGTATAACGTGCACTGTACTTTCCTTTTTAAGTTTAAAAAGACATTGTCCGACAGAATTTAACCGATTCCGCATTTGAAATCTTGAGAAACAAATGGCTGCATTACTGGTCGGAAACGAGGACTGCAGTCTTCATAAACCAAAGTCATGCCGGTAAAAGCGTTAAGCTTGCAATCGACAATTTCTCGATTCAATAGTCGCTTGAGCCTTAAAGGGAAAATATTCTCATCCCAGACAGTTCCAATTCTCCCAACTATGTTAGTTCTACCCCCCCCCCCCATAACTGTCTTTACATCTCCTTGTGCAGACACAAATCTAGCTTATTGCCTAAGGCCATATCCTGGTGAGTAAACAAGATCCTTAATGTGTAATCAAAACACACTCTGTGCATGCTGTATAATATCATGGAAGTACTACCTCAGAGGTAGTACTTCCATGATAATATAAGCTGCTCTGCATCTTTTGAATTTTGTAACTCTGATTTCAATCAAAGAGTAGTCATCAACTGAGACTTTTGCTTACCCCCCCCCCCAGTAAAAGTTATACTTAGGGTGATGCAAATCTCTCTTTAAATAAGGTTAGATTTTCATCCTAGAGTCTTTTCCTTTAAGTGTTGAAAAGCAGCTGTCCTTCAATCTGGGAACTAACGCATGATTAGAACCGTGACGCTGAAGGGGAGGGGGTGGGGATGAGTGTATTTCCGAGTAATGGCCTTTGTCCCATTTTCACCCAGCCCGCTCCTGTACAAAGGTATGAAGCCTGTACAAATGTATAAAGTTTACAGGAGCGATGCTAAATCACAATATTTTGTCTCAAGTTTTTATTTTTGCCCTCTCTGCACTTGTCCCTTCCCATATTTTGAATTGGCGATGTGACTCTGTTGAAACTTGTATATGAATAAAAACTGGGATATAAAAACTTTCCTAAAAGTAAACTTAGTCCAAGCTGTGACTAGTGCATCCAATGAAAAAACTGCAACTATCGCGTCACGTAAAATCGAAGGAATGCTTGCTAAAATGCAACGACACACAAAGAGACTAAGCCAGTACACTCTTAACCGAGTGACCTCTTGTGCTGAGGTAGGAAACTGAAACGTAGCATCTTGCAACTGATTATAGATAAATTAAGCTATAACGCATCACAGTTAATCACTTCAATAGAAACTGGGAACTAAATACTGGGTCTTTGATGACGTCAAGGTGTGCGGATGTAAGTTATTCCTGGAACAATTGCTAGCTGTGACGCCTCACCTCATCAGTTCTTTTCAATGTAAATTCTTCTCGGCCCGGTGGTATTTTGAAGGGCTCACAGGGACCTCGTGTCCCAAAAGGTACAAATTAATTCAACATTATCTACAACTTGCATAAGAAAATCTTTGATCAGCACATCATATTTTTAAATATATTCGTAATTTAGAGACATGCCCAAATCCATGTTCAGTTACTGTCACATTACATGTAATTTACTCTGTGCATTACTAGCAATAAGTGGAGAAAATTTTAATGGAACCATTCAATAAAGAGTATTATAGGCCTCACATTCCTAGCGCCTAGTGCTAGGGGCACCCTATATCAACATCTACCTGGGCCTTATGCATGTTGTGAGTGCGAAGTTACTGTTTGATGTTGAGTCTGCTAACCATAGTCTTTAATGACACTTTCGACGATCGCCGTTTTGCAAAGTCAATTGGCAAGTGACTCCGAAGTTTCCTATCTAAAACGACGATTGAACGGTGGGCCGGGACAATGGAAAGGATGAAAAGGTAGCCCATATAAATGGCGTATGACGAAATTCTTGTTGATGTTAGATGGGAGTACATTGGTCTACCATCCCTAGTTCTGGCCTCTTTTACCATTCTTCGCGCAGTCAAAAGATTAAAAGATAAGAATGCCGCGTCTAAAATCCACATTTCTGACATGTAAATGTTCTAGTAAAGTTAGTGGAACATACCGTGCACGTTTAGAGACGTGGGAATATATCAAATAAGCAACAACAGTCAGAGCCCGAACTTCCCTGGCGAAGTCACAGGTGAAATGAACTTATGCGTAGACAAGCAATGACTTCAATGCGTTTTGCAAGGATGGGGATGAAGTAGTCAGGGTAACCCTGACTCCAGGAACGTGAACGTGCTTCCTTTGGTACTTTCTCTTACCAGCACGTCATGGTGACAGTGACTAGGTATGAAGGTGAATCTTTTCTTACGAAGGGCACATCAGGTGGAAAGCTTACCGACCTTTGTTTTGTCTGTTGGCGTCATTTGACTCACGAGTATATTAGACACAAAAATAAAGAACCGTATATCATTGCTGGGCTTCCTATGACTCTTGAGAATACAAGATTTTTGTATATCAATTTTTGTTAAGGCATTGATTGGAGACAGAACGTTAGTTCAATCACGCCTCCACTTCACATGACAACGTGATAAAATTCCGTGTAAAAGTAGCACCCATACATTTTCAACCCAACCTAATAGGGAAAATGCAGTCCTCCAATTTGAGTTACTGTACCCCTGGTACACTAGTTCAGGAATGGCTCATATCAATCATATTACAATATTTTTGTCACTTATTTCTTAAATTTATGCAGAATAACTCCTTGGTTTACTTTCAATATTCAATGACTTTATCAGGAAACATTATAAAAACATACTTGTGAGAGAAAATTAAGAGGAGATCTGTAAGATTTAGCAAATTTTTGAAAATAAACTTGGGGCGACTGCATTCTCCCTTTAACTTTTAAATTTTCTAATCATATTTGTAAAAGACTTTGCTTATAGTGTTTTGGGGGTGTTAATAAAATCCTAAATGTCGGAATAGTTATTTCCACTCAAGGTTTCTAAACGACTTCGAAACAATTTGTTCCTATTTCCAAATTTTGCTCGAAGTATTCCTGTTTCCTTGGAGGATAAATACCTTAATTCCAGTTACACAAATTGATAGTTCTACACAAAATAGGAGGGTGATCGCATACTTTTTGCCTTTGAAATTGTTCTTAGCGACCATGAGATTGGATAAAAGTTCTATCTCTGATAACTGGAGTTATTTCAGAATACATTAATATGTAAAACTGCGAAAATAAAGGTTAGCTTAAAAGTTGTTACATTATCCATACATTGATTTCGCAAATAAAGTTTTTACAGGTATGAGAAATTATCAAAATGTAAACTCATTCATTTGAGAGCAGTTTCCTCGCTATCTAAAAGTATTAAGCCTTTTGGGAGTTAAGACAGATACGTGAGCACGTCTCGGGCGGATCCAGGTTTTTTTGGGGGGGGGGGTTGAGGGGGTGCACAACATTCACCCATTGTGGGAGAGTGTCGTCCATCTAAAGAACTTAGATAAAAAAAAAATGGTGCTTTAAATATAGTGTACGAGTTTCTATCTATATCAAAACCGTGACGAGGAGAGTAACAGTGGGATGTCTGCGATAGATTATTAAAGCCACAACGGATCAATTTTCATTTAAAAACAAATTTTTGGGGGTGAACGTGCACACACAGCACCCCCTCTAAATCCACCACAGCACATTCAGTGTGGTGGTAAGGTCTAAAGCTTGAACATAAACGAACTGAAGTGCCCTAGTTTTATAAGGTTCTTTACCGGCAGATGCGCTCAAACACGACTTCTTTTTATCAGAGAAATGAATTGTTTTGTATTTCGCTGTCTAATCGGCTGTTTCTTTGCTTTGATATCTAAGCAGAGTGCTACCACCATTGGCGTGAAGCCCACAAAAAAATTTGGCACTAAGTGCCGATGGCCACAGATTGTCGAAAATGCCACTCCCAGGCCTCCAATTTGCATAAGACTTTTCTATCTTTCTTGAGTTAGAAATTTTTGTCCACGGGGGGGGGCGGGGCAATTCAGACACATTTCATTCCGTTAAATTACTGTGTAAAGGGGAGAAATAGAATTCGACATGAAACCTCCGCTGCATTCATTTTTGTGGGTTTAACATGGACTCGAGCGAAGTTAATGTATGCATAAGTCATCGGTTCAGAAATCCATGTAAGGTGGTTTTTATAGTCCCAGTTCGTGTTAATCGCAACAAGAGGGCAAATCTGCTGGTAGTACAATGATTGTTATATCAATAACTGCATGCAAAAGTGGGCTTGGTCATTCTGATAAATTGTTGTTCGTTATTCCGAAAGGTTGTTTTTCCGAAGGGTCGTTACTCCGAATATAACAATTGGACCGTTATTTCGGAAGGTTGTCACTCCGAAGGGTCCTTACTCCGAAACAAGAATAGGGGTCTTTATTTCGAATGGTCATTATTCCGAAGGGTTGTTATTCCGATGCGTCGTTATTCCGAAACGAGAAGAGGGGTCGTTATTCCGAAGGGTTGTTATTCCGAATAGAAGGGTCGTTATTCCGAATTGAACATAAGGGTCACTATTTCGAAGGGTCGTTATTCCAAAACGAATGTGCAGGTACAATACCAATTGGGCTTTCCCGGCTCCAGTCGTCTCTTTTTTAGTATCTCTTTTCTTCTTTTGAAACGGCCTTCTACAGCATTCGTAGCATTTGAAATAACGAACCTTCGCACCGTGGTCGGAATAGTGACCCTTATGTTCAATTCGGGATAGCGACCCTTCGAAATAATAATCAGACCTCGTTTGCCCAGCTCCTCAGCTTTCCAAACCACGGTCCGCTCAAGCGAAGAGGACTGCGTCCAGTTTTAGACGAAAACTTCATTACCGTAATATGACTTATTCATGTACTCTCTCATCATTCATGCTGCTGTTTTTGAATGGGTGTGTGTACTCCGGTAGTCATAAAATAGAAGACCCAGACTGAAACATGAGAAGTCCTATCATTACTGTGTTGCATAACCACCATGTGCACTTGGCACTATCAGTGAGTGTATATTTACAATGACATAAGAACTCAATAGGTGACATAGGCTACTGCATAATTAATACGGGACCAAATGTTGCATTCTTTTGAATATACATTAGCAATCAACAAGTGCTGAGGCCACATATTTCTATGAATATCTTAAAGAATTTGTTCGGTGTTCACTTGGGTAGGCGTTAGGTACATGACTGAAAAAGGAATATGCCGTACAGCCTGCTACGTAGGCAAGAGTCGGACCGGCAATTCGAAGATCACAACTCCAATACCCTAAAGGAAGGGTCGAAGCAAAATTTAATTTTCATATGTGAAAGAGGAACTAAATTTACCCAATTTGGTGAAATTTTCATTTCAAATTGAACTTGCATTACTTGAGATATCCGCAAATGAATTTATTACATTTGTGACCCAAAGTGAGCTTTAGGTAAGACAGTGTTATAACCTCACATTGATAAGGAATGCTTTGTTTCCTTTGTTTTTTTTCAGTCTGTTGTATTGACCTTAAAGTTAATAGGGATAGGACCTCCCTAGGGTAAATATAAAGTTTGCAATTTTTCCATGCCTCTCATGCAATCACATTCCGACAACATGGGATGGTTGAGGAGAAAATTGGTTGTAAAGTTTAGAAAAAAAAAAACAAACAAAAAGATGCTCATTAATGTGAGGCTATGATGTTATACGTACCCGCTTCAAGGTCACTTTGTTTTGAAAATGTGACAACTTTAACTGCTGATATCTTGAGAACCACACATTTGAATTCAAAGGAACTTTCACTGGATTACAAAGAAAGAGTACCCCCCTCTAACATATCAAAAAATGATTTGAGCTTAGACCATTGTTAACCAATAAGCCACCACGTTCTCATACAGCGAATATGAAAAAGTATAAAAGACATACATTCATCAAACCAAAGTTATAATTTTTAGTGTAGGGGTATCAAAATTCTCAGTTGGTAACTGCTCTTGGATTGACATCAAAGTTTGAAAATTCAAAAGTTACAGAGCAGCTCACATTCCACACAATGCAGAGAGAATGTTCGGATTACACGTTATAGCCTTGTATGCTTTCACCAGGACATGGCCTTAAGTAATAAAACAGGTATGAGAATGCACAAGGAGGAGCTTTATACAGTTATGGGAGGGACTAGAAGTAACTTAGTTGGGAGAATTGAAATTGTATGGGAGTGATGAGAATCGCCCTTTAAGTTAACTCTCAAGGACAGTGTAAGAAATGCATTTATAACAAAGTGCCAGTATCAATACCATGTTACATCATACGACAAGTTTACTATGCGTCATAGCCCACATAACATGCCCGGCGCATAGCAGCTTCCTTACATACTGTCAGTCATTTAAAATTCACGAAACTTCCTATCACGTAACGTTATACGTTAGAAAATCAAGATTAGTGCTGTAGAGTCTATTTTGACAGGAAAAGGATAAGGATTTCTGTTTTATCTCAGCAGCATATGTGAAAGCTAAGCTGGAAAGGTGACTAGTTTTATGGAAATAGCCAAAATATCGGGGGCCTTAACCTACTAGTTGCCTCGATGATTGGTTAAATCCGGCAAGAGGACTGCAGAGACGTGTACAGGAGAAACCGGTTAATACCATAGACCTTATGCCAAATAAAGAAATGGCGCTTTGAAAATATATTGTGGGAAGGATTATTCCATGAACAGCTTGACCAAAGTAGCTCTTCACCATGGAGAAGTTTGAGCGTCACAATTCTCAAGCTCGTGCATTGGAATCATCCTTCATATGGTGTTTCACGATCTGCTACTCGGCATAAGGTCTATGGAACTTTTAATTTTAGCGACGTGTCCAAATCATTGACCTTTTGTTATCTACCCGGCGTGACCTTAACTTCTCAATTTTCGTGTAATTGACGTCTTTTGTTAGGATAATACCTTTTTCGGATTTCCTAAATTCATACCATGCAATCTGAAGACCCTGTTTATTCTATTTCAATACTTCCGTCGTGTTTACTCGTGTTCATCTCGGATGTTCCTGCAGCTAAAGAGAGGTCATAAGGCACTATTTACAAAAGCGTCACTGTATCCCTGTGGTTGTATCTGATTCATATTTTGAGTTGAATCAATTACATACTATGAGTAGGGCAAAAGTGCAATCATTTAAAGTAACCCTGTCACATGGAGCGGTAGTAAAATGCAAATGTTCTTAATCTTTTTTTACAGTATGTTTTGGTGAAGAAGTGAAATCATTTATTGAAAACTAATGAATGTATGGAACAGCATTTTCAGTTTGAAAAAATTAGTTTGACAAACGTACTGACATTTTCCAGAAATACGGTGCATGATGGGTAAGATTGATGGCACATAGTCTTTTCAACAAACTGCTTACCTCCCATCACTGAATGGATTATGTAATATTTGTCTGCTCTGCTATGTATAGTGCAAAAATTTAATATGGCATAATATCCGAAATGCCCTTCAAATATCTTTAAGATTTTACCAAAGTTTTGAAAAAGTTACGGAAGGATTTGTTCTTCGCCAAGGTAACTTCTGAACATCAAAATGACCTTTACAGACGGGAAGGTATTTAAGAATAAATACTATCTTTAATAAAGGACAAACCCGTCTTCAGATCTTGAGTTACTTAAAAAGTTTGCATGGTAGAAATGGGATGGTTTGGATTTTTCTATAGGTCCCAGATCAAATGTCGCCAGATAATGCTCCTAAGAGTCCATGTCGTCAACTTATTGGTTTTCAAAATGTAGCAAGTTGTATGAACGCAGCAGGAGCTTTTCCTGTTCAGTCCAGTTGACTGCTTCTCAGTAATAAGGTGCACAAAGAACTGAAAACTTCATTTGATTTCTTTATTTTACCTCAGTATACGTATGGAATAGAATATGTACCCGTTTTAAAGATGAATGTAATAAAAGAGACTGTTTGTTTTCCGGTATTCTGTTCAATGTAAGATGTATCGCCTTATCTGGTGGAAAACTTTAAAAAACTGCTTTATCCCTGACAGTATGCCCATAGAAATGATAATACACACACGGATATGACACCAGCGTGATTGTGAGTGATTATAAAATCTCTTAATGTATTGAGGAACACCCACACGTAGGCCACAGTCTCCAAGGACGTTTATCGAATTCAAAAGCTAATTAATGAGTACTCAATCTGGCTATCCGAGATTTACCTCCCCTGAGTACAATTTCCATATCTTCTGCCACGTGTATGAAGTTTAAGCTTTAAAATACCACGGTAATTTGCTATTTGGATTTACCCCAGACAGGCATCATTATAGGCTTTCAGTCGTTTTGAATTTCGTAAATCGAAGGGATTCCGAGTAACGTAATTTGATGCACCTTTTAAACATGCTCTTACAAGAGCTGGCCTCTCTGGGTCAAGCACATAGGACAAAACATTTCGTACGTTGCAGTTTTATCAGTCAATTGTGCGTGAGACGGGTGGTGATGTTTATTCCACTTTGTCTGACCTATTCAGATACTCGACGGTTTCAGAACTTTAAATTACTAAACGCAGACAGAGCAGTTAATATCCCCGATAAGCCTCCAGCGATGACAGAATTTTCATTATAATTGTCAGTATGTGACTTACGGCGTGGGGCACGTTTCCTGCAACAAAATAATAAAAACAACTATACGGAACGAATGAAAAGTCATCACTGATTGAATATAACAAACAAGAAGGTTTTTAAAACGAGGGTATGTAACGAAATGTTTCAGTCAAAGCTCCTTAAATAGACAATTTGATAATAAATTTCAATTTTCACGGATAAACATACTGTTTTTCATGACAACGTTTGAGAACCCTTAGACTAAAGTGCAACTTTTGCTTATATTTATATGTAAGCTATGCCGTTTATGATTAAATAGTTGGTATTGTAACCAAACAGGTTGGTTTTAAAGGTTTAAAAATGGTGAAAACTCCTGTTTGGGTTGTGTGAAAGCACGGTTGAAAATCATGCGAGATTAAAGGTATAGAGATCTATCAACGTAACTACATGTACTACGTTTATCTCAGTTTGTTGGGCTCTTTGTCCATAAAAGGCACTCTAATCTCACCCAGACAGTAACAAGTCTCCCAACCAAGTTAACTCCTAGCTCCTCCTCCAATTTAAACCGAACCTCCTGTCTTAGTTACACCTCTTAGACAGCCACAGTAGCCTGCACTGAGTTTAAATTGCTCGAGGCAATTTTGTCAAACACTCTGTGTGGGATTAATTGTAAACACAGCTGACTGCATAATTCATTGTTGGCCAACCAGAGTGAAACTGTAACGTCTGAATGAATGCCAATTAAAGTGCCGTTACCAACTGTATTTTGAACTCTGGGGATATTCCTAAATATGTTTGGTACGAGAATTTTCAGCAACTTTCTGTTTGGGGGATATCCACTTTAAAACACTTCCTGTCATAATTGTATACGTGGTTCTGTACTGTGTACCTTCACCTTGATCACATATTCTTCTCATGAGCTATGACCGACAGCATGTCAATTGGAAAAGGTGTAACTCGGGCCGGCGACATCCTCTTTATTCCTTCAACACTGTAACTGAATCACAGTTTCATAAACGCCCTATTTCTCCTCAACCTGTACCCGAACCTGTTAATGTTCAAATCTGGATGTTTCTACTTTAGAAATGTTAGCAAGCGTTAGTAAGTTTACGACTTTTATCATAGCTTATTTAGTTCACGGCAATTCGCAAAGTCTGGCCAAAATGTTACAACTGGATCCTTAGGCAGGTTAAATTAAATCCTGTACTGTTTTATGGAATGTGAGACTCTTTCTATGAAACGTAACATTATGAGGACTTTGTACAAACAACGTTCTGAGATTAAGATTTTTTTCTAATTTGTTGTACACTGCGTAAATTTTACCAGGCTGGTGATCACAGATTATCCATATACACTCCCTAGTTAATTTAACCAAGAGATTCTGGTTAAATATATTTCTAGGTAGATGCTAATATTGCACTAAGATTTCAAACTATTCGTTAATTAAACAATCGAGGCCACGGCATCGATTGTAAGGATTGCTCTTCTTTGCTGCTCAAATTCCCTCCGTAACGGATGCAACTTATGAATCTTAGATTGAACCACAAATATCATTTGTGTGTAGTAAGCAGGACCGCAAGCTGTTACGCATAGGAAAAGTCCAAATTGTTGTCCTCTCTCTCCCTGAGGTAGTAGAAAGGTACGACTGGTGAAAAATGTGTACATCAATAGTTTGCCTAATGGGCTGGTGCACTTGTGCCAGCTTAATGCGGATTATCATTGCAGTCCGTGAAGTGTTCGTCGTAATTCACTGTAGGTTTAACTGGCGAAGGTGGGTTTTTACTTGTGTCGGAATTGTTTAATATTTGAAAGTTTTTTTTTTCTTTTTTTTAAAGAACAAAATTGAAATTGCAAGGAATTTTCGTTTTATCTTCTAAATATTTACTTACAAAAAGCAAAAAGGGGCAATTCCAGTAAATAACTAAATTGCATTACAGAAAATTTTGACTGTTATGACAAGTTCTTGTTTAAGAGATGGGATTACTGTGCATAGCACACTATGTATAATTCGAAAATTTAGATACTTAGTGTACGATATTCTCCTCGCCATGCTTTTGCCATATTTACAAAACACACCTGAAATCATATAAGTTGAGATCGAATAGAAAGACATGTGAAAGTGTCAAAGTTTCGATGTGTCAAAATTTATCAAATAACTCACTTAAGAGATTAAATATAGTGAATATGTAATAATTTACCAAGGCTTTTTGGTACGTGGGACAAAACCTCCCAACAAAGTTTCACACTAACTTATCCATGCTTACACAATTAAAATTTTTCACAGTACCTCAAGAAATGATCTAGAGGATCTAGAGGATAATACTTAATTCATTTCTTTTACAGCAGCAGACAAAAATTACGCGAAAAAATTTAAAACAAATATGGCAGCAAGGGCTCAATCGCCCGATCGCACTGCACCTAAAGTGGATTATGCACGCAATTATCTAGGACAGATTTCTCCTTCGCTTTCGATCCTGTATCATATGCATTGATTGAGACAGCAGAGGGTAAAGAGGCTAGAATTTTTGCACCTTTAACGTGGCTCCACGAGCCATTTATTAATTTCATTAATTTTATGGATCGGTACCACCAAGGTTTGAGTGTTCTACATGAGGAGATGCGTGTTACGCTCTAATACCTAGGGATTCGATTAATAAATATCTTAATATATGATGACGTCACTTGACGTCACTCTATCATGGCAAGAGATAAAAAGGTGAGAACGTTCGCTATAAGCCATATGGCCCAAATGAATGTAGCCTATTTAATTTTTGACGTAGATGTTGTAGCAAATGATCTGAAGTAGTAATTTTGTATAACAATCAAAGTACTTGAAAGTGCTTTATTCACGACCTTTGCATATTATCCATCAGTTGTGATTTATCATGTTTTGAATATACTTCTACGAGACTCAAAATTAAGTGCGTAAGTCAATGGGGAAAATATAGTAATGCGCTTCCTGAAATGTTTCCATAGCATACCATTTGAAGGAGGAGATTATTTCGTTTAAAATTTACTTGATCATGGACGCTCTATTTAACGTAGAGAAAGGACGACCGGGACTCTACACAGGCCAAGGTGATGAAGTTGAGTATTATTTCTTTATGAGATATTGTGCTTAATCTGTAGGAACCCGAAAAAGCTTTTTCCAAGAATATATTTTCTTTGCCGGGACTACGTGAAAACTCGTGTTTGCATAAACCAGAAAGCTGGTATTAGTACCTCTCCGCATAAACCTAAGGAGACTGAATACCACCCTACCATTGAAACTCTTATCAATGAGATAATCGTTTGAAAACATCGTGAGATGTCCTGCTGTGTGAGTAGGAGAGTGGTTTTAGGTAATACCACCCCTGCTGTGAGCAACTTCTTACTGTGCCTGTTGAAACTTTAATAAGGATCTAGTGAACTTAGAAAGCCAACTATACAGACTACTGAGTAAGACAAAGGAAATTTGTAAATGACATGGAGCAACAGGTGAACTGCTCCATGGTTGTGCGTTCGAGCCCTTTCCGAGCCAGTGTGCGTAGGCATACATTCAATTGCTCCTGAACTTATCTACCAACTATCACAGATGGCTGTAAAAAATCAATATTTGCGGGTCCAAGTCACTCAAGTCACACGTCATTTGGTTCATTCAAGTCAAATCAAAGATCACCACAAGTCAAGTCACAGACTTACAAGTTACAAGTCTTTTCCCTCAGGCAGAAATGAAATCGCAAATTGAACAAGCAGATTAAAGGAGCTGAGAAGTCGCCAATACAGAATAAATCCTCGGACCCGCCGACTTCGTTACGTCACATCTGTTTATGCTTCTTGGTTTATCGATTCGATCCGAAATACATGTTGTCTAGTACACACAATTCACAACGTACGTACGTGTGTATTATATAAGTGTTGCATGTTTCAGTACGATACTACTTACTTTAAGGCCTATAACGTAATTTTAGCTAGGCCTATGATTTTCTTAGTTAGCCTGTAACGAGTTTGATGGTGGTTAGTAAAAGGGAATCTATTACGGAGAACTTTGGAAACTCATTGCTAGCAAAAACAACAAGTTTAAAGCTTACCGGAGGTGGTTGATTCGAGCATTTTCGTTTCGGCCCGGTCCCACATTTACACTGAGAGCTATAGGAGGAGGTTGCTCGTGCCTTTGCATGGATAGTCTCCGCTCCAAGACTGCTTACACTGACACGTTGATTTGCAAACTCAAACAGACGGTTCTGTGCAGCATAACCAATAGCATCTTCTTCTGTTGAGTTTCCACTAGCTCGAAAGGAAAACTTTCTCTCTTCAACATTTTGAAACTGGTTATATTACTCGAAATGAAACCAAAATAATCCCCAGAAACACACTACAAGTATAACAAAATGCAAAACGCAACCAGATGATCAGTTTTTTCGCGGAAACGGTCCAATGCAGCTGCCATTATAACACGATGTGATGACTAATTGATCCATGGATTAGAACCGTTACAAGTTGAAACGATACAGAATTGCCCGTGCCAGAAGTAAACGTAACGAACTATAAATCCAAAAAGCAAATTGTTCAATATGTAGCAAGTGCAAAATTAAAAATCTAAGAAATAAAATACGAACGTTATTACTGAATTACATTGCAAAAATTATTTTAATGAGAATACAAAACGCGTTAAGAGGAATAATTTCAACGTTAGTGTCACACTGAGGGTACACATCTCGTTTGGTATGACGTATTTATTTCCGAAGTACACCACTACGCAGCTCCTTTAAACTTGCAATCAGGTGTCAACTTTAAGACAGACAGTCATCACCCCAAAGTACATTTTTGATGCAGGGGTTTCAAAGTTCTCAGGTGGTTACTGCTCAATTGATTGACATTAAAATTTAAAATTCAAATGATGTAGATTAACTCACATTCGACAAAATGCAGAGAGAGTATCTGGATTACATATTACAGCCTTGTATGCTAACCAGTCCCGTAGCCAAGGGGGATGGGGCATTTGGGGGCCAGCCCCCTGCTCCTTGGCTTGGCCCCCTCCTCTGCAGGTATGATAGTCAGGCCCCTGTGCAATAGCACACTTTCAAATTTTTATATTTTCCTCAGCACATAAAGTGACAAAAGTTGCCCTTATATTGCTAATCCCCCACTGGCTTTGGCGTAGTGGATCAGAACAGTGGGACGTGATGTGGCCGCACAGGCCAGCACTGTCAACACTTGGGGAGTTCTCGCAATGTTCCGAGTTTAAAGACCGGGAGCCCAGAGGCTTATAGACCGGGAGCCCAGAGGGGTTAGCTTACCTGGGAAGGTTACCAATTTTCATGTTTACTACTGTGTCTGGCATGGGTTCAGTGTCAAGGAACTGGCCGTCTGCCGGGTTCCTGGTGTTGGGTGGGGAAATGGGGGTCACTTACCTCAGGACCCCCAGTTAGGCTAGATGACCTAAAAGGGTTACCCTCTGGAGTCACCTGGTAATTAAAGGCCATATCCTTGGCATCTTAGAATGAGGCGTGCCAGACATTTTAAGTGTTGGAAGGGGTCTGCCAGACGCCAGTGATGACGCCAGGGAAAGTAAGATGACCTCAGAAGGTTACCGAACGAAACTTACGGCAAACTATTCAGCGTAACTTGGTGAATAAGAAATGGCCATCGCCAGACATTTTAATGGTTGGAAGGGGTCTGCTCTCCTCTGATTGTGCCCACTGGAGGAAGTAAGCTAGATGACCTCGGAAGGTTACCCATCGAAACTAACGGCAAAATATTCAGTGTGCCTTGGTTAACAAAAAGACAATCGCCAGACATTTTAAATGTTGGGAGGGGTCTGCCAGACGCCCCCTGCATATACCTCCTTCTAGAGCCTCTAAATGAGCTCGGTTGATTACCAAATAAATTCACTGCAAAGTTTGCAGCGTGCTTTTTTTGAATAAGAATGAGACATTGACGGACATTTCAATGTAGATATCTCTTGCCAGAACTTCCCTGAGTGTGCCCCAAAAGAGAAGGCAAGATGACCTTGCAAGTTTACTCAATAAATCTCACGGCAATATCTACATTACTGTAACACTGTGTAAATAAGAATGACATTAAATGTTGGAAACCCAGGCTCCTGACGCCCCTAAAACCCCCTTCTTTGAGAATTGATATAGATGACCTGGGTAAAGATACCCAAGTACCACAAAATATTCAGCGCAAACCAGTAATACAAGTGATCAAGAAAGACACTGTGGGTGAAAGCCTTTAATTATGTTTTAAACACGCTCTGCAAAGACGCTCTTTCTCATCTCCAAACCCATCACATATATTTATGTACATCCACTAAAGATGAACAATGTTTAATGCCAACGATTAATTGGAAGAAGTATCATCATAAAGGCTAGACAAAGTAA
>WURT03170659.1:0-10487 GCA_009936505.3 Holothuria glaberrima | reverse complement strand
GGGAAGGGGACACCCCCTCTGTCCCCTCCCCTTAGATCCCTCCCACCGGTTAAGTGATAGGCTATCGGCATTTCATGTAAATTTTACCGATACCGATACTAGACGAAAATGGGGAATATCGGCCAATACCGATTGTGAATAGCGATGATCGGTCCAACACTAGACGTCAATACACATAATCCTTTTCAGTCCTGACCAACCTTTTTGGGAGCTATTCCTAAGCAGGACTCTGACAACGCACTGTTCTAATGCGCTCCAAATTTAAAGAACAACTGCAGTCACCGAAATTTGAATTAGCCTATGCCCCCTTACTAATTCATATTCATGACTCTTTCGGTCACGTGACTACATTTTTTTGTTGTCCTTAATTGTTAATAGTCATTCAAGAATACTCCTTGCTTTATACCTCCAATATCGATAACGGTTGTAAGACATGGAGGAGGTGGGGTGGGGGACTTATTAAATGAAGAATAGCAAGGGGAAATGTCAAATTTGTTAAACGCCAGACTGATTATCTGGGACGAGTGCCAGCCAAGAAGCATTTTGGGTCCATTCACACAAGTAGCCGTTGTCCGGAATGTCCCAATGGGACTAGGTGGTTTTACCTCAGAGAGAAAATGGCTATAATCAGAACAAAAATAGGATATAGACAAAACTTATTATCAAAACAGGCTGTCAGTTTTCCGTTTGACCATTCCAACAGCCAAAGTTCTTCGCAAACGAAATCATAGGCGTAACATCTTAGCATTTTGCTGCAGCCTCCCTGTTTTGACTCGAGGATATGAATTGATGAATACGTACGCATAACTAGTCAGAACAATTGTGCACAGTACACAGTTGCCCATCCCACAAGCACCCGCTAACCAGTGTTTTGACAGTTTGCATGCTTTCTACTTTGCTTCGAATGTACAATAGAACTACTGACGTAGACTTTCACATTCATCCTTCCAAAACTAACATCCTTTTGGGGGAAAATACACGACTGTTGTCGCCGTACAACCATGGAGCTATTAGCTCCATGGTAGACTTAACTGCAAGCCCTGCATACCATCACATAGGCATGCAACCCGTCGCCTTAAATATTCCAAAAGAGCTTCACCAGGCGACCGTGTGGGTGGGTACTGCCCTTGACGGCCATTTAGCTCAAAACATGGAAAGTACATGCGGAGCCAAGGGTGCCCCGAAACATGATGAAATAACAACTTTGGACGGAGTGCACTCTAGAAAAGACTTTTTGTTTCTTTGGCTGTCCAGATTTTTCGGTTCGGTTCAGGAATTTTAACGAAGCAGTTAACATAACTATGTCGAGCGGTACCCTTTGCTTGTTAATGTTGCTCCCCTTCAAGTAAGGATGGCTTATGACGACCGCCCATCGATGTGGTATTCCGCAAAAGAAATCGATACGGTCTCCAATGTTTAACAATTCTTCTTTTGAATCGCAAAGCATCGACCGTTATGACTAACGATAACTTACTGCCTCTTTTTCAACTAGTTTTATCATGGTTGCCTTTTACATGTAAGAGATTTATACCGACGTGTAACCATTACTCTACCCTGCGAGAAAGAAGTTGGTTTTTACACCTTCCTAGACAGCTTCACAGGACCAATGCAGAATGCATGATCGATTTTAAGAGCGACCGTGCGATCTGCTGTCCGGCCATGCAGTCTACACTGTTTAACGATGTATGGGAAACATCCCGAACTGCCGAAGCTTTGGCGTCACGATGAATGGGATAACTTGTTGCTTGATATACCAAGGTATTCCTTGTAGACAGGTAGACCACTAAAAGGATCAGTTGCAATTTTCTCTACCCCCTGAAGAAACTTGTTTGTCCAAAAAATGGTTACATGAACATAGGATATCCCTCGGTTTTAGGGTGAAACATTTTATTGATGTATCATTTGAGAAATTGCGGGAAGAACAAGTCTATAGCTATATATCAAGTTGTTCTTTAGAGTTATCTAAATATATATATATATATATATATATATATATATATATGGCGATATAGAGGTAGTAATAAGTGCTAAAAGTTTGCGGGAAATCCCACGACGTTTCAGGTATAAACTCTTCATCAGGTGGAAAAAATGCAACTAAACAACAATGAACAACAATATAGGCTATATATATATATATGAACAACGATATATGAACAACAATATATGAACAACAATATATATATATATATATATATATATATATAAGTAGTCTACACTTCCAAAAATTTATGTTAAAAAGCTTAAAAAAATGCATTAAAGCGGTCCAACTCCCGTCTTCACATGCATGTTTTTGAGCTGAGATGTAAAATGTTGAAGCTATTACACTCATTTTAATAAATGTTAAGGCCATACAAACATTTTAATTTCGAAAGGAAACAAAGGCAGGTAATGTGAGCTGTTGTACAAGAAGCCGGGACATCACAAATTATTGCGGAATCGACTATTTCAAATGAAGTGTACATCATTTAACATTTTATATCTCAGCAATGGAACAAGCTATGAAGATGGGAGTTGGATGAATAGGATTTATTTTCCAACCTCTAGATTATGTATTCATGTTATTCTAGACTCAAGATACACTTTAAATTTGTCAGTAGCGCCTACCACGGATGCATGGAACCATTAGGAAAGGAGCGAACAGTCAGGTTTGATGGAGGAAGGGCTTGCCCCTAAACCCATCACTAGCGATGTTCTTTTGCAATGCTATCACTTAGATGCTTTTATGTTTATTAGGAAGATAACATAAACTTGAAGTTAATTTTATACAATAAATAGCAACATTTTTCCAGTTTTAGAGAGTGAAGTTTGTTTACTTTTAGCAGGGAGGTGTTAGAAAGGAGATCCAACGTTCTATACAAACTTTTTGAAGCAACGTTTGTTTCCATCAGTCATCTTTCCTTTCTTCTTAAAATTTTTATCTCAGATCCTAGATCGACTAAGATCAGTGATGCATTGTCAAAATGACAACAAGAAGCACACCCCTTACGTTGAACACCTCCTAACCCCTCCACCTTTAATAACAACGGAATATGTACAATATAGACACTCACGTCATGTGTCAAGGGTCATCCAGTACGTGAGATGCAGTCAAGGGATAAACTTTTTCATTCATATTTTTTTTAGATTATCTTCATAATTCAAAACCCCAACACCTGCCGCAACATTTTTAACACTGACCTAAATTAACCAGGATTATACTCAAACTTCTTAAGTTGTATGGAATGTAGCATTTTTACCAAGGAAGTAACTGATAGCGCCCTTGAATTTTTGGTTCTATAGCGATATGTGAGTATTGAGTAATCAACATAATTGATGCCCCCTGCAGAGTGATTCACACTTTCACATGTAATATCGTAAAAGACTTTACATGGGAAGATATCGCAAGGATGACGCCATAAAAGTAATGAGAAGTTATAGTACTACAAACGATTTTATATGAACGTCACCTGTCGTGTCTTTCTTCGTGTAAAAAATGATTGTGGCAACAGTGGTGGCTAGGGTAGCCAAAACTACCTCATTCAAACGTAAAAAATGGAAGCAAAGAGCAAAACAAGGATAACTTTTTCCTGGATCCGCCCTTGACTGCAGTACCATACCATACCGGTGAGCCTAAACAGGAGGCGTATATACATGAATTCGCAGAGGGGAGGAAAACTTTTTTGGGACCAGCTACATTTGTTAGAGACCGACTCCCATTGACATAGTTGTACGATCCGAATTTCCTAGATAATTGCAATTTACCATTGGCGTAGCCAGAATTTTTGTTTGTAGCGGACCAACTACCGGGCCTAATTGCCGGCTTGGGGAGGGGTCTAAGGGAGGGGTGTCCCCCTCCACTTTTTGCCCTTTGAGAAATTTTTGAATATTTAAGTACCCTCAGATGCAATCTGGTGCAACATTTAGTATCATTTAAAGTCAATTTTTTGTTCCATTACAAAAATTATAAAAAAAAAAATATTTTTTTAGAATTCGATTGGGGGCCACGGCCCCCTGGTCCCTCTGGCTACGCCAATGCAATTTACAGGACGGTAGTGCTAATCACAGGAGTACGGGACTCTTACAATTTGGGGGCAGAAAATGTTTTGCCCGAATCTCAAAAGCTTGCCCGAAATTCGTTGCAGTTTAGGTGCACAAAATAGACCAAAAACCACTTCATGCACGCGAAGCGCGCGAACATTTTTGCACATTTTTCGGGCATTCGATCAAAAATTCGGGAACTCAGTAGAAAATTCGGGCAATCTTTGCCCTTTAACTTCATCTCTGCCGGAATTTTAATTTGAGTAAGGTATTAAATGTTGTTCATGTCTGGCCTATTGTTAGAAAGGCATACTGAACTGGTTTGAGACCGACTTTTTGGCGCTCAGAGACCGACTTTTGATTTTCACTGGGGGTGTCACACCCCCATACCCCCGTATTTACGCCCCTGAGTACAAACCTTCCAGTTGCAATGTGTACATAAGACTGTCACCCATACTTGAGTATACACCTTTCTGTACTTGTTTACACCTACTCATTACCTAGTTACCTACCTGTACTCATGTTGTGGTACCCGCATCCGAATCATATTCCTGACTTTGCACCCGTTCCCATACCCCTATACTTATTACTTGATGCCCGTACCCATACCCAGTACCATGCACCCGTACCCGTATTCGATCATGACCTGGTAGCCGTACCCATCGTCATGGTCCTGTACTCACACTACAACCCTTCATAACAGATTTAACGACGTTCACTACGCTATACAGTGAACATCAAAATTAAAACTAATATGGGTTCGTACATTTGGTCATCTTATAAAAAATCCTCCCAACGAAAGTGTGTGGCAATGACTCAACAAAAGAGGACAAAATAAAAAAAATTACGATAAAATTAGATTCAGTGTTAAATACCAGATTATGATAGTCTGGTTGTCCGATAACGAGGTCCTTACACAAAGGGTCAATGTCATCCAGCCCTCCCCTCTTAAGAGTTCAGCAAAGGCCAATCCCTAGACATGAATTTACTCCACAGTTTCCAAGATGCTGCAAGTTAGCATCTAAGCATCACTGAAAATTAAAAAAAAAATCTCAATATAACCTAAGTCCCACCACCAGAACGACATTGACATCCAATTCAATTGTTACAAATTGTACCTCGAATATAGCTTAATGACAGAAACCCTTAATTCCCTCTAGACAACCTGCTGGTTACCTGGTCACGGGACTGGACTGGGTAAATTATGACAATCATGTGTAAGGTACAGTATGGAATGACTCTTTACTTCGATCAATGTATACCTACATACTGACATACGGTAGTAATGTTTAACCATGCAGGATGCATCAGAACATTTTTGGTTTACAGTGGAAGTTTCAGTCTCAAAGATTTTCAAATCAGCACGAGTGCGACATAATTGTCATATGGCATAGGTGTGCCCATGCGCGTGTCCAGGGAGCGTTGGGCGCACACCCTTGGGTTGTCACGTCCTACCCTCTCCTGCCCCAAGTTAAAATATCCTGCATACGCCGGTGGTGTACATGAGAAGACATTTCATAAGTCGGCGAGATGGTGTTTGCTCTGAAACTTTCCCAAATCGACAAACAATAATGACATGGATATTGCCCTGAAAATTGTCATTTTTAGAGTGAAAAGTCACTCTTTTAGAGTGAAATTAGGGATCAATCTAAATTTGGACTAAAAGCGACTTCAGTCACTCTTTTAGAGGGAATATCCACTTTCAATTTCAGATCCGTCCCCAATTTGACTCTTTTGGATTTAGAGAGAGTCTACCCTTGTGCTGGGTGTCTGCTGCTCTCAGAACCGCTTTATACGCCTATGACAATGAGATTCTTCTGCTAAGTACATACATTTGACGAAATTTTCTCATATTTTTAAAGTGTGTAATAGCATGTAAGAAATTTTACGTTGATCTGCATCGTTCGAGTGCAGCAACGTTTTTGATGGGAGCAGTTCAAATTCACTAAATGATCTCTTTAGCGTTTACCAAAACTGAAATCTCCCTCAGTATAGTAGCGTTCGCATTGAGCAAATCAACGAATCCTTCACTTTGGTCGTATAGAAAAAGACAAAGTCCAAACTGAATAACTAAAGGATTTTTTTTATTATATGTAAGTTATAAGTTTTGATTAAACATAAAACAACACAAACGGACTTTTCGTTTGCACTGCACATCGCTTACTATACATGGTCGTCAACAAACGCATAAGTGATGGCGCTGTTTGCGTTTGCGGTTTTAATGATGTTACCACTTTTATAGCTACAGTGTACAACAGTGTTGCTTACGCAACAGAGACGGATCCAGGATTTTTTCCGGGGGGGGGCGTCTGAATATTGGGTAATAAACTCCCCTCGGATGCTATCTGGTATACGCGTATGAAGCTGTTTGTGACTGGGCGGCTGAACCTTGTTCCGGATCGCCGTCCTGGGGAGGGGTCTAAGGGGAGGGGATGTCCCCCTTCCCTTTGGAAAATGTTTGGATTTTTGAGGGACCTTAGATGCAGTTTGGTGCATCATTTTTGGACAAATTCTAAGGAAAATTACGGCAAATTTTTGAAATTTTTTGGATCCCCCAGCCCCCCGCTTCCTACGCCCTTGCAATCTGGTGTACAGTGGCGTACCCAGGATTTCTCTCAAGGGGGCCATGCACAATGTTTTGTGATCGCCAGCCCAGGGAGGGGTCTAAGGGGAGGGGGTTCCCCCCTCCCCCTTTGAAAAAAATTTTGAAAAATTACGTTTCCTTACATGCAATCTGGTGTCACGTATGCTAACTTTTTGAGTAAAATTTGTGTTAAAAAATTTACGTTTTTTAAGGAAAAAAGTAGGCATCAGTGAGGAGGGCATGACCCAATGTCCCCCTCTCCGTGTACGCCAGTGCTGGTGATACTTCTTCCAATTCGAGGATTTCTCGATATTTCTCGAAATTGTTCTCTTTCCAGAAAATTTCCCGAATAGCACCAAAAGTTGTCGAATTTCGGGTAATTTCGGGAAGAGTGGAAACATTGGCTATATACACCTCTGCAGCTTTTGAAACTACTCGGTCTCACGGAGACGGTTCGTTGGTGCATGTTTTAAGCTATAGTTCAAACCGGTGGGGTGTAGGGACGAATGACACCTCAATTTGGGCACTTTTTGGTCTGAAATGACAATTTTTAGGCACTTTTTGCCAAGTTTCTCCTAATAGAGGAAAAAAATGGTTGAAAATTCTTTTGACGGCCAAGAGGAGGGGAGGTCCGCATCCCCTGGACCTCCCTCCCCCTAAATCCGCGCCTGCGCAATTAGTAAGCAAGGGCTCGAATCCAGAAAGGTTATGAGGCATTTCAAGCGACGCACCACGAATTCCGATTATATACCCAAATTTTACGACGCATCTATGATGATTTCAAAATAGATTTTTTTCAAGTGGGCCCTGCAAAAAAAAAATCACACCCCTTAGGCCGCGTGAAATACTTCCAAGTTTTCAATCGCTACAAAGGTATAACAACCATATACTGATATATAGGTCACCCCTTGCTGTTCTGAGGCAATCAGAAACATAGCTCAGAGATGAACATTATTCAACTTCCATATAGCACTATCGCGCTATACTGAAGTATGAGCCGGCCTTTAATCTATGACGGAAGAGGCTAGGACCGAAATTTCTTGAATTATACTAACAATTTCGTCTACTTACAGTTTCATTTCACTACGATTTCTTTTTCCGTTTTTTAGCTATAAAATCAGACAATACAGAGGTCATTGTAATTCCTCAATTCGTGCCCTTGCAACCGGTGTGTAACCGTCCTACTTAACCGTACGATTTCCAATTCTTTTAATTATCAGTTTACCCGAGAGATATAACTCTGCTTGCATTGTGGTATTTATTCGGTTCATCACCAATATTCTTTTGGCTTGTTTTGAGCTCGGAATAACATCTCGACACTTCGCCATAAACTTTATCCTAGGGCACTTCCTCCGGTCAGCTGTTGCCTTTATCTGTTACCAGGCTGGCCTCTCACCGTCAGATATGGGAAATGATCGGCGGGAAGCAAGAGATAGTTCCAGCATCGTCCAGGGAGGCAGCCGGGGATACTCTGTGGGCAGATGTTGGAATAATTCTACTGGAGTCTTGTTTTTTCAATCTGCTCAACGCCTATAGTCTATTAAACCAAACAGGTGTATTGGTGTTCAAAGACATTCTCCCGCCCTGTAGTGAGGGGGTATGTCCGTGACCTGTACAGAGTGATAATGGAATCAAACTTTAAACGGAAATCACTAATCAACGTATTTTTTCATAACGCTGTTTGCGGTCGGGTGCAGACATTGTAGGGAAAAAAGAGCATCACATAGGTTGGCAAAAGAGTGCAATTCTGGTGTCAAGTTAATCTGACATTTAAGTCATCTTGACATTATGAACTTCATATAAAAAAAGAAAAATGCTCAAATTTTTTGTTCTAAACTCCTTAGGTGCATTACAGAAAATTAGCGATAAGTGACCTTCTGGGCCATCGTAAAAATTATCCTTGAAGTTGAGATATAAAAGGCGAATTTAATTATCCGGTCGGAAAAATTTTGTGAAGTGAGTTTCTCCACATAATGATAATCCTCTTGGCGATATTGTAATCAATGATATGGGCGTATCATACAAATTGCCTTCAAAAGAAAGGTTAATTGTTGTTTTGCATGTTGCTCAGGCTCGTGCAATGCATCATTATAAAATTGCAGGGAAGCAGACAAGAACATAGAAATACATCAAAATAAAGTTGCCTTGAAGTTGAGTCTATAATATAGAAGAAGATTCCCACTAAAGGGTCTTGTGGAGAGAAGGAAAACGCGAATGACAGCCCCCCCCCACACACACACATACACATACTTTATTGTAAGGCTACGTAAGCGACTCTCAGAATTTGGGAGAAAAGGTTTAGTCCTTATGCGAAGAGCACGAGAGAAAGGAGAGAAAAGCGTCTAAACTTCATGCAAAACTGCCGTATCTTCATCTCTTCTTCAGTTGTCGATTGTCATTTTCGTCATGACTGAAGAGCGCCCCTTCCGACTTGTGACAAGTCTATTAAAATGTTACAGACTCGCTTTTTCACCACGTTCAAACGTTAGTTTAAAATAAAATTCCGTAAATTTTGAATGTCTAATCATTCACCAAATGATTGCAGGAATACATACATTTTTGGAATGTAATACCAACAAGCACAGTCATGTTATCCATCTATCAATCGGTGCTGTGGCCGAGTGGATAAAGGCGGTGGCATTTGAAGCCATGAAGCTTGGCAACCGGGAGGTTCGGGGTTCGATCCCTGGCCAGGTTAAAGTAAGGTGGGTTTTTCCTCCAAGAGCAATCTATGAGTTCCCATCTGAACTGTCTTTTCAAAAGAAACCAAATTTGACCTAAATTGTTGAGTTGGTTAGCCACCCGGCGTGAAGTTGTAATTCATAAGCTACAAAGGCTTCTCGCTCATTTGTGGTCGCATAGCGTCGTAAAACAACTGCCCTTCAAGGCCTGAATTAGAAAATGAAACATACTGCAAAGAAAAGCAAAGAGATATGCAGACACAAAATGCACTTGAAAAGTCAAAACAGACTTTCTACAAGTCGATCACTTTGATAAATCCCAGCTTCCTCACAAATAAAAATGACAATATCTCGACAGTCTAAAAAGATACGAGAATGCCCTTTTTGCATATATTGGGCTTAGAATTTTTTTCTCAATTTGTTTATTGTTTAATGGACTGTTATTCTATTCAGCTCCATAACCTCAACAAAATAGCAGTTCTGTGATTCGAGTCTGATTGAAAAGAGATCTACCTATCTACCTACCTGCCTGCCTACCTGCCTGCCTGCCTGCCTGCCTGCCTGCCTACCTGCCTGCCTGCCTGCCTGCCTGACTGCGTATCCATCCACCCATCCATCCATCCATCCATCCATCAATCCATCCATCCATCCATCCATCCATCCATCCATAATCTGGGAATGCAAGCGATTCCTATACTTAATTTCAGATTTTTAACAGTTACACCGTACCAAAGTTTCAACAATCCGGTTTTCGGAATTATCGGGCCGATCAGAGTCGAAAAAAGTACGAGGCGTCTACTGATCTGCGTAGCGCCCTCTTAATGAGCGATTGACACCTTCCTGGGATAAGAGCTGCCAAGACCGGCTTCATGGCCTAATTGGTTAAAGCACCTGCATGTAGAGCAGGAAAGTCTGGGTTCGAGTCCAAGTGGAGGTGGTCAATTTTTCGCTGAGGTTGATTTCATTTACTCCTTCCACTATATTTTGAGAGAGAGGTTTAACTTTTATTGTGTTCGGTTACTTTCCCTCCTGTTTGGAGCTCTCTTTTCTTTAGGTCCTCTTATTCACTGGGGCGTGTAATCTTGTCTGTACGTATGTATTCTTGTTTGTTTTAAGATTGTGTACTTTGCTTATTCATTTAGTGTTTTACGAGTTGTGTTCAAGGGTACAGTGCTGCCCGAAAATTAAACTGAATCCTCGTGTGT
>WURT03170648.1:0-10487 GCA_009936505.3 Holothuria glaberrima | reverse complement strand
CTTGAAATTTGATACTGTTGGAATTTTTGAATATGTTTCCATGTAGATTTAGCACAAATCTACACCATACTGAGGGCATAACAAACAAAGTTGCTAAATATTCCCTACAGCAGCATCAATATTATAAAGAAATTCAATTCTTTGTCAAATTAATGTGCCGTGATGACATCACAGATTTCCCATAATGCACCTCATCTTGAGAAAAATTGCAATTCTTTGAAAATTTGTATCTTCCAAATGCAACAAGCTATTGAGATGCAGTTTTCACTAAAAGAGAAAAATTTTCTGCATTTTTGAATACACTGAACTTTGTCTCTGGAAATTCCTTTACCAAATGTGTGGTGGTTTTGAATGACAGTGATGTGAAACCAAATTGTTTTATGCATCACATCTGTATGAGACATTGATGACAAACTATGATGGGACATCTTGGAATTTGTTTACTGATCAGAACCAGTGTTTGGTTGGAATTTGAGTCTTTGGGGTCCAGTTCCAGTCTGCAGTCCTAACACTGATGGGACAATGTTTAAAGTCCTTGAACTCACATTATAAGTCTGTTGTATGCCAGAAGATTTTCTCATTTTCCTCCTCAGCATCTGGAACTGTCTCAAAAAGCCATCCTCAAAAAGAAAGGTGTTGTATCACTCTTGGTGTGTGATGTAGCAAAATTTGGCAAAAAGAAGATAGTTATCAAGCAGAGGATAATAGTTGTTACCAGTGAAAGAGTTATCTTGGCCAAGGAAAGGGTGAAAGGGTAAGTAGATACTACCATTGGTCATTAAAATTGTTACGTTCAGCTTTCTATCCAGATATTTGAGCTTGTCAGGGGACATATTTCTTGTTTGGGGTGCACAGAAAATGACATAGACCAGTGCAGTCCAAAGTCCCCTCCCTCTAGTTTCTGACCCCTCAACCCCCAAAAAGGAAGGAAAAGAGGATAATTTGGGAGAATATCTTTTAAAGTCCCTATCCCTTCCTTTCCTGTAGTAATTTTTGTGTCCTAAATTGTTAAAAAAGTAATGGTAAGGTGAGATATCTGACATATTTTGGGAGATTAAAAAAGAAGTGGCTCTGTGGTTTGATTAATACACAAAAGGGAAACCTTGTAGTACTGATCTCACTATTCGTTAAATTAAAAGAGTTATGGTGATGATATCAAAAATTAAAATAATTATGGCAAGGTAGTAAAGGCTAACAGAAAGGGAATCTCTGATTCCCTAGATCATACCATTGAATTGATAGAATGTTAATATTGCTTTATTTGCTTGTAAATATAAATTTAGTCTCTTGTCGCCTTCTGCATGAAGATCAGGTAGTTGAAATTTTTTTTTTTAAATTTGATCATGGAAACATTTACTTCTGTATTTGAAACTAGGCTTGGGCTGCTGCCTTGTTTTCAGTTCTAACTTGATTCTAAGTCAAGAGTTGGATTTGAGATTCCATTGTAAGACTGGAATCAAGATTACACCACGTCTCATTGGATCTGGTTTTGCATAAGCCATTTTGGTTTGCACAAAAGCTTCAGAAACTTTTTCAGTTGTTTAATTTTTATTGACAAGAAGCTAAGAGAAAGAAAATTTTCGTTAATTATACTTGTTTTTGTGTGTGTGTTAGAAATAATATTTGCCATGGTGTGGTTTGGGGCTAAACAAGTCTGACAACTTAGGTATTTTTGTATAGCTTTGATCTTTATAATGCTGCACCAGACTTGCATTGATAATTTCTAGCAATTTGTGGCTATAGCCATTTATCTACTTCAAATTTTTGTGGATATACCAAGCTTTCCTAAAATTTTGTAATGTTTCATTATGTCTGTTCAATCTTTTACCCAAACTGTGGACTGTTCTTCTTCAACTTATTAGGTGTACATTTTAATAAACAATGCTTTTTTGTTTTCAGAGATGTGAAACGTTTGGAGGTACAAGACTGGTGCATGAGCAATCGGGTGTATGTGGAAGAGATTTCTGAAGTCAGAAAGAAAGAGATGTTCCCCAGTGGTCTGCCTTCAGAGGCTGTTTGTGTTATCACAGTCACCTTTTTGGAAAATAATCAGAAGTGTAAAGCAGAGTACATTTTGTGTACTTCATCAGAGTGAGTACCATAACCCTAAAAAATGAGGGACTCTAATCCAACCTTACCGTAACACCAATTTAGAATACATAGGACAGTAATCCATGCCTTCCATTCCATGAGTTATAGTGAGAAGTGTAGAACTCTAAACCAGAAATATAGATATCCAACCAAGAAATATGGCACCAAGTAGCATACAAATTTTGTCTCAAGCCTTAAAGTGGACATAAAGTCTAGAATTACAGGAATGTATATTTCTGTGTTTGGGAAAATAATTTCATTAATCCAGTTCCCATTTTCATAGCTTACTCTATTGCTGAGGTAAAAAATACTGATATTTTATTGAATTAGTTTGAAATAGTTGATTGCACAATAATCTGTGATGACCTTCTTGCACAACTCACAATACCAGCTTTTGTTTCCTTTTGAAATTAAGCTGACTGTATCAACTTGAGTTACGTATTGCTCCCATACATAGTATGTTGTACGGAGAGGTCTTGTTTACTGTAGCTAAGTCACCCTATAACAGTGAGACAGTGATCACATTTTGGCACAAGGTGCAGGGGCTTTCAAAAAACAAAGAAAAAGCAAAAGAGGGTAATTTGAGTACTTTATGAATGACATCACAAATTATTGTGCAATCTACCATATTAAAATGAGTAAAAAAGCTTCAAGATTTTATATCTCAGTTCAGGAATGTCCAGTGAAGATGGGAGTTGGACCATTTTGATGCACTTTGACAGCTTTATAACATATAATTTTGAAATTTTAGGCTTAAGAATTCTTTGCATTTTGGTGACCAAAGCTACTATTGTTGGAAGAGTTTTCATGAAATTAAGAACCATAGTCAACAGATTACTTTTAATATTGAAAGCATATAAGATGGTATTTCCTAGAGCTTGCAAATTTGCAAAACCAAGCAAGTAGACTATATTTGTAGAATTTTAAGGGGGATTAGTATACTCTGTTTATACTGCTTGTCATCAAAGCCCATGTGTAGATGATTCATGAAAGGTACACACACACGTACGCACACACGCAACACAAACACAGAAGGACTCTAGAGGGAATTGCAATACAATAAACACTTGACCATCAAGTTGCCCAACAGAGATCTGTCATTCAGTAATGTGAAATACTCAAATGCCTCAGAGCAGGGGTGTGCAAGCTGCAGCCCGCTAGCTAAATGCGGCCCATGACCTCTTTCTGTGTGGCAGGCGAAACAATTTTGATTTGCAATCTACGACACATGTATATCTTGTGATTTGACTGCAACTTATATTTGATGTAAGTACAGGATATCATGTAAACAAACGATCACTCCCTTCAATGTAAAGTGGATATTCTTGATAGAATACAATGACTCCTGTGTAATCATTAGATTGTAATGGTTTCAGTTAATTGATTTATCATGACCAGTGTATCAAGATTCCCACAGTTACTCAATGGCAACGCATGCCACTCCCCAACCGTCCACCAAGCTCTCGGTGAGGACCTCTCCTGAACTACTTAGGACATTTGCAAACCAAGTGGACTATCTTAGGGGTGAATTCTAGGATCAATTCTCAGATTTCAAAGCTTAGGAAAAGGATGCAAAATATGTATTCTAAATCTGAATTAACATTTTTGTTGACAAAATAGAGATGTAACCACACACGGCAAGTTTCCCTAACAATATGTAAGCCCATACTACAATATTATTCGAGCGCATGTGGGTCTGCCTGAATGGGCACATTAGTCACTCTAACGGGAATGGTGAAAGGCTAAGGGGTGAAGGTGAGACGCCACCTTGATATACACCTCTCAGTTCCACTGGGGTCCTCCGATGGGCACAGCAATATGGTTTGGCCCGGTGTTTGAAAAGGTTGCACACCCCTGCCTTAGAATATTGTATGTCTTTTGAAGGTCATCCAGTATGTCAGCTTGTAATGGAGTTTTTTTAAAAGTTATTGGTGAAAGAAAGATGCATGCACTAAACTGAAACTGACTTAGGAGGTAAGCAAAATAAGAAATGATTTCAGAGACACAGTGCTTCACTCTGTCCATACTGCAAACTTATAGGGTGGTGTTATCCAGATCTGAACATTGCAATGGCAGTTCTTTGAACTTAAGGATGGATGCATTGATAATAGTGACTTTTATCAGTAGGGCATATGTAACCATAAGTTCATATACAGTTAGTGTGCTTGATGAAAGTCTAAATTTAAAAACAGTCATCCTGCCAGAGTTTTATCCTTTGAATACTTCACCTTACATTCAAGGATGCTTCCAAGTCAAACTGTGTTTTTTAAATTTAAATAAATTAAGTCCAACAGTTATCAATATGAGACAATAGCTTTGTCTATTTATGTTGCAAGTTCACTTTTGGTAGAAAATATGAAAGGTTAACCTGTCAGTATCTCAAGAAGTGGACATGGAAGTTTAATAAAAAATTTCACAAAGATGCTTTGAGTGTATTGCTCTTTTACAATCTAAAAAATTGGGACATTACTTCTTCTCTTGTGCAGAATTTTGCCTTCCTTCAAAAGTTGTGATTTTAATATCTGTTCAGGTGAAAAAGTGCACTTAGAAGTAGATAATTACTAAGTACCGTTATTAAAAAAACAGAACATTTAATTTTGATTCCACGTTTGAGCTGTCAAATATCACACAGATTGGCATCCATCTTAATAATTATAGAGTGAAGCAAGTGTTTAATATAGTATGATGAAAATGATATCATATGAAATTTTATATGTCATCTCTAAATTGATTTATTTCACTAGGAGTGAGAAAGAAAGATGGCTTCAAGTGTTGAGTACATCAAGTACTGGTGAGATGGGGGAAAAAATCTATGATGAATTTGGTAAGCTATGTTGAAGCTGCTGAAAGTATGGTTAATTATCTTAAGGATATGGGACCACTTTCATTTTTGCTGCCTGAAAAATTGTAGAATTTGCTCGAAAATAGGAAGTTTTTTGCCCAAATGGGGGGAGGGGGAGAGAGGTACAGCTCTCTCACCCTCCCCACCTCATATGCCTGTGTTGATGTTGTTCCAATATTAGTGATTTTGTTTATTTCAGTCCTCATCGGTGGATGCTGATTTAATACAGATGTGGTAGAATTGAGTTTCTTGTCTACATGCCAAACCAAAGGTTGTTGGTAATATGTGTGCCGTCATGATGCCGTGTATTATATAGGTCATGTTGAAAATAAGTTGAAAGAAAGCCACAATGGTTTATAGGCAAAAACATAATGCTACAGATTTTGTGGTTTTATAATTAGAATTTCAAAAAATTTTTGCTGCCTAAATGTATTATTGGATGTAGACCAAATGGAATTATAATCTCTCATACATATAGTAACCTTTGTGTAGGAACAATATTTGTTGGTTCACATGGACACATTAGGTGCATTTAGTTGATATCAATACTGTATCTGTGCTTAATACTGATTACATTAGCCTCTAGTACCTGATTATAAATTACAGTTGTAGATGTGTGAAAATGAAAAATGTCGTGCCTGTCTATTTGATTAACAGAAGTAATGGAAATGTGGATTTGGCTATAAATGTCTCCGAAACCTATAAATAATTGACAATTTCACTGGATGATTTCTAGTTCAAGAGTTAACATGCATTAGACATGAAAAGGTGTGATGTGGAATAAACAAGGGGAAAGATGGTTCTTTTGTTATCCTTTGTCCATTCAACCTTCATTTCAAGGACAATTTTTTTATGTCGATATGTCCCTGGGGGTATTAATTTGGAATTTACAGCTTTATTATCAAGATCACATTCGCACTCATATATGCTAGTCAGAAATTAAAGGGAAATATTGCATTCATTTTGCAGAAAATTTTCATGTTTTTAAAACAATATTTATAGACACAGAATGATAACAATTCAAAATAAGATGGTACGGAAGCTTTCTTTTCAAAAGAGGAGGCTTTCACAGGAAGATACTAGGTTATTTAGGTAATTTGTTCACCCAAACTTTCAAAAAATTCGAGTGATGCAACATCCGGTAGTCTTGTAATGCATAATATTTTGAGGGGATAAAGCTATTGCTAGAGTTTATTAGTGAGACTGAACGGTTTTGTAATAATTTGAAGTATTTGCTTTGTATGCCACGTTGGTGCATTTTAAACACAATATTTCCTTTTAACAAGTAATTAATGTAAAGTAAATGAAAGAATGCTGACTCTCTGCCACACTTCACATCATTATTTTTTCATAGTCAATGAGTTACATTAGAAATGGTTTCTCTGTGAGTATAGAAGTATCTTGAGAAAGGTTACCACAGTGAAACAATTTTATCATTTCTTTCATTCAAGATTTCAAGTCCAAGCCTACTTGTTAAACTGTTTTTTTTTTTTGAAATGCCCGTGTATTTTTAGAAGGCAAAAGCAGTCTTCCTCGTGTTGAGAATAAACAGGGTGGATCCATTGGATTGGAAATGGGGGAGGGTGGGTTTTTCAAGGTATCAATGATGGGAAGGGAGCATACATAGGTGGGAGGGTACAGTTTCCAGTGTATGCATCAGTCAGTCTTTTCTGAGCAGCCAGTGGTGGGGGAGGAGGGGGTAGGTACTCCCTTGAATCCAATCCTGAGAATACTAGCTTCATGAAGTACCAAGTTGAAGTTGGACATTGTACAATTAATTTGCTTGTCCCAAGGTTTTATGTGAATCAGTAGTGTTATAGGAGTAGGTTTTAGCCTTGGGAAACAAAATGGTTTTTAGGAATGAAAAAAGGATCAATTTAAAGGCAGTGGTTGGAATCGTACTTAGAATGAAAAACACCATGTTTTGAACATGAATTTTTCATATCTAATAGTAAATGCATATGCATTGGACATTTGCCAGTTGCCTTGTAGTACTTCTGTTCAAAGACTTACTTTTCTTCCTTTTTCATGTAGACTGCCCTGAGGTGGTTTGCATCAGGCCTTACCGGCCACGAGATATGGATGAACTGAGGTTGGACTTGTCGGACAGGATTGATGTACTCACAAAGATCAATGATGGTAAGCAAAACAATATTAACTTTCTCTCTCCAATTCCTTTCATCTAAGCCTATAAGCTATAAAATTGCAGTAGGATTTAGCAGAACACTTCCACCATCATAGTAAAACCCTTTCTTTGTGTGCACCCTCAAGCAGTGGTATCGTGGCTTATGTTTTTGAGTTGTTTCATGTAAAAAACAGATAAGGCAGTAGGCTATCTCAACTCCTTAAACTTTGCAATATTCCTCATTAAACATTTTGTTGGTTACATTGTATTTATTATTCATTCTTCATGGGGATTTTTTTTTAACTAAACAGATAATGGGGATGAGTTCATGACATCTTTTTTCTTGAAATTTTTTTTTTTTTGCAATATTTTTTTTATGTTAGGTCTTTCTAAGGATATGTTGGCTCTCAGTATCTTTAAGTTTGTCAACTTGCCAATTTTTGTTGTAGGATTAACATTTTTGAAATTTTTGGAGTATAGGTAATTGAGATAAAGTACAAACAGGACAAAAATTAAAGCACTAATACAGATCTTGGCATGAAATATAGCAAAGGACACTGAACTTAAATTTTTTTTTTCCATTAAAATCAATTTTCAGTAATGAAACAAAAATTTAGTAAATACAATGATAAAAAAAAAAAACAAAATGAAGGAAGGGATTGGTAAAAGACTTTGTTGTGTACCCTTTTTAATTTTCTCTTTTAAATATACACAAGTGTAAATCGTCAGATTAATTTCAAGAAAGAAGGAATGCTTGTGCATTGAATTGTTGTGCATGTTATGAAGTTTGGGAATGTTGAATAAATATGTTCCCAAACCCAGTGGCATTTAAACGTTTTTTTGATATACAGCCTTTACGATGGCTCAGAATTAAAAATTGTGTTTAATGTGTTGTCAAAACAAGTGTGTATACAGCCTATACTATGGGCTCAGAATTAAAAATTGTGTTTAATGTGTTGTCAAAACAAGTGTGTAAAAATATATGACCTATAAACAGACCATTTTTTATGAGGAGCCAAGATTTGATTGGAATTGCAGTTTTATTGGAAGAAACAGTACTTGTGGGCGAATAATTAGTAGATAGGGAGTGTTTGCAATTGCGAATGACGTAAAAGTTGTATAGGATCTATGTGTTAGTCAATTGGATATAAACATATGGGATCTATGTGTTGATCAAGAGTGTGAGTAAGAGGCATATAGTCTGTGTTGTCAGTGCTATTCTGAAATGCAAGGAGAAATTAACAAGGTTATTTACAGACAAATTTTTTTAGACATTTTTCTTAGTGCTAAATTATCAGATGAACGTAAAAATTTCAAAAGTTGTTCAAGCGTGGGCATCTCTTTATCAGTGGTGGGGCAAGAGGGCCATTGGGAACTGTGTCAAGTTTATTGTGTTTTCATTGAAGGTATTGAGCTGGATTTTAAGAAATTGTGTGCAGAGCAGGGGCTTTTAGGGGGGTGAAAAAGAAACAGGAGGAAAATCTTTATTTCAAAAAGTTGACTAGGTGTATAAATATTGTATACATGTGTCACAAATTTTGTGGCACAAATATTGCCTTTTGCATTGCAGTTGCAGAGACATTTCTTTGTAACTGTGATGTGATGCCCCACAATAGGGACCTCTGTTTGAGATATCCAGAGTAGGTCTCTGACTTTTCGAAAATTCTTGAGAAATGGCAAATAATGGTAATTATTGAGAGGGTATGGGTAAGGGTACCAGTGACAGGTTGATGGAATAAATATATGACTGCTGGGCTCAGAATATTTGGTGGAAAGTTGGTGAATAAAGTAAAAGGCATGTGGAAAGTAGGTGAAATATATCATTTATAGTAAGTTGTTTAATTGTCAGGATTGTAGGAGTATGTGGGGTTGTGATAGGAGGGAGAAGTGGGGGGTTGTTTGTAAGAGCATCTTATCAGAAAAGGTGACTTCAAGATGCTTTTACTCGTTTCAAGTTATCAAGGGTATGGAATGCCTTGACTCTTGGACTAATACTTTTTGCTGTAGTTCTTGAGGGAAATAATTTATACCAAAATCTACAGTGGTCTTAAAGTTTTTGTAAAACATTCCTTTCCTGTCGTATCATACCAAAGTTTGGTTTTCACTTCTCTTTGCTTTTGCCTTTGATGAGTTCACTCGTTTACCTAAAGACATTTGACCTTCCACTTTTGAAAAAAGGCCGTGGCCGGCTCGACTTAAACCAATTGGTTAGAAACTGGGCCATAAAACCTCATCTAACTAACCAATTAACTTCTTTTGAGCCACAAGAAACTTTGACTGCATCAGTTAATTAAACTGTATCAGAGGTGTATATGTCCAATGAAAAGCAACCCCTTGTAAACAAACCCCTATCTAGAAACTAAGGAGAATCACAATGAACTGTATACATCAGAGAGATATTTGTTATGAATTTCAAAAACCTCTCATGTTTTATTTCAATAGGTTGGTGGCAGGGCAAACGTTTGCGTGATGGGGTCACAGGCTGGTTCCCAGAGAGTCACGTTCAAGAGATCGAAAATGAACACATGAGAGCCCGTCGTTTGAAGGAGCTTCACATGAGAAAGCGATTAAGCAAGGAAGAGTTTACGCTGGGAAGTATTCCGTATAACCCAGTAACCATTCCGAAGTATCACTAAACCGGGAGTGTGGCATATAATCCAGTAACTCTTTCAAAGCATCACTATACCTGACTTTGATATTACCTTCAATTCTTGCCTTTTTCTTTCAAATTATTTTGTAGATATATACCTGATTGGGGGTAGGAACCAAGCTTCTGAGGCTCAGTGAAAGTTTAATTTAAGTTGAAATGTGGGATGTTCTTCTCGTGTATAACAAAGTTCTGCATTTCTGCAAGTCTGTAAAACTGTAGAATAAGATTAGGTAGCTGTGCTTTTGATGTGCCCTCTTAGCTAGTTGAATATTCTTAAAAGCTCTGCTATAGTTCATTTAGTTTTTTTATTTGTTTTTAAAATTAATTGGTATTCTGAGGGAATGTTTCGTAGTAGAAGTACACATATGTTATGGTTTGGGATTTTGGAAGAACAACTCAAGATTTTTAGGCTGAAAAATGGCCTTTTCATAAGAGCTGTAACATTCTCTTTTGCTATTTTACAATGTATTGTAATGGCCTTTTTCTTGGGCTTTCTGACAACTTGGTTTTTCTGGACCATGGGATGTGTTGTTGTATTTAAGCATAAAAGTTGTGACTGGTCTTTATTTTAACAAAAGAAAATTTCATGTGCCCTCATACAGTGTATTAGTAGAAAAGGAGCTGCAAGGCTGAACACTGGGTATGTTGATGTTTATCGAAAACTAGAAAAAGTTTCCTAACAAAATGGAAGCCTGTAATATTTTCTCTTTTGGTGGATGACAGACTTACTTGCAGTCATGAAGGGATTTCTGCAGTTTCAAAATTTCATAGTTAGCCCA
>WURT03170615.1:0-10487 GCA_009936505.3 Holothuria glaberrima | reverse complement strand
GTTTTTCATTGGTGCAGTGGCACGTGCTTTGCACTTCATTGGTGCTTTAGTTTATTGCTTATGTATGGCGTGATTCTTGGCAAGCCCTTCGGTAACACGTAGGGACACGGATCAAAAACACCGGGCTTACTTATGGTTGAGCAGTTAACTCAAGGCTGGGGCAACACCGGGTAGATGGGAACGCGGTATTAGAGGGCACGTTTACCCCGAGCTTGCCTTAGCCCTAGCCCCGTTCATACGCGGAAAACGGTGAGTTGACCTCACTTTTTAATGAGTTACCCGGGCAACTCGGGGCATCAGTGGGTTCGTGGGAACGCACCTTGAGTGATCTACCGTGCAATTAATCAGTCACAGACTTATCAGGCATCAGAGTGATGCTATTGTTTGAATTTATGCCAATCGGAGTGCAGTCACCAATTGTATTTAGTAGTATAGGGCAATTCCTTACAATGCCACGGACTCTTTAATATACATGACAAATTCTACTGTTTAGAGTATTTTTACGACAGTCAGTCCTCATCCTTGAAATTCGAGAGGAATTTATCCCGAACCACAAAGCAAAGTTCGTTGACTTTTTTCTCCATCTTGCCATGTTGAACCTTCTTTGAACTTCCAGCAAGCCTGGAAAGACCATTGGAACCATATTTCGTCCGCCACTCCTTCCTTTTGATAATCTTGAAATAAATGTCTGCAACTGTTGAAATAAAAACTAATATGGGTTCTTGCTGACGTCATCGACAATTTGCCAGCAGGATATTCGACGGAGAAAAACTTGAGATTTGTGGTTTGTTTTTGATCGGATAATTTTTCAATTTAAAACGACAATGAGTATTCACGTCATATGAGGATGTAATTCTAAAGGGAAGTGCAAAGAAATTTTCACGATACCTTTCTGGAAAAGCGATCAATTACGGATACGCAAGAATAATAGTATACACTCCCTGGGGGAAAGTTAGTCCTGAAAGTTAAGTCATATGTGAAGTTTAAAAGAGTACCTCCGTCTGCAAAAATAGTAGGTTAAGATTAAGCCCTCGTTTCGTAGCACCATGAAAAGACAGTTGTCTTCGAAATATGTCATATTGTGTATTCATTGACAAATGTGGTTTTCCAATTTGGACTCCTTTTTGAAAAATGAACCTCCAATTTTTTTTTGAGGTGAATTAAAATAGACTTTCGATGAGAGACACAGGAGGACGTGAATTCCACAAGAGCTTTATAATGTTACTTTGTGTGTTTAGGTAATAATAGTTGAATATCAATAAACTTTTCGTGCCCTTACATTAAGCAAGCACACTTAGTTATCGGATACTTGGAGAAAAAATGGTAGGCCTAACTCGCTTGAGACATTTTATAGAAAAGCTATTTAATTAAAAAAGTCATGGAATGTAAAATAAGCTTTACCTGCCAAAAATTCTTAACTTGTGTGTTGTACGTAGTGCTCCCATAAATTTAATTGAACTGTTTTAACCTATCAGATTTCTCCTTACAATAATTCAAAAGAATCGCTAATACACAGCCTGAAGCCTCGGAGTTGGCATAAATTAAGTAGGACACATTAATGGCGTAAATGGGCAATATCTCGGGCCCAATCCTCACTGTCTCGGAAGAATTTTTATGAATGGCTAACACTTACCCAAATCCCTAACTAATCCCTAACTAATCTCTAACCTTAAAAGAGGAAACAATAGATACAATAGAGTACCATCAGCCAATCAGAAAATATCTTGCGAAACAGTGCGCATCGGCTGATTTCTCGGGTCATCGCACCTCTAGAAAAATATCTCTTTCCCCATTGTCTTTAATGCATACCAAAAACCTTACACTTTCTGCACACGTCCACTAAGAACTGTTGAATACTTTTTAACAAAGGTGGGTTCGTATGCCAATTGGTTCTGTTCACTTAAACCGTTTTATAAAATCGTCTGAAAATTTACTTTCCCAATAGATAGTTTCCTTAAAGTTCATTTCTACGAATGTATGTGTGTTCTTTCACACATTAAAAAAAAAATAGTAAAATAAAAGGTGCTCTTTGAAAGTATTTTTAGAGTGGTACCTTCAAGTGACCATCAAAAGTGCTTTGGCACTGTAGTGGAGCAAATTCAACAGTACTTTAGTTTGTAAAACGAATGCCTGCTTATTTACAGCTTCAAGACGTAATGGATGATTGCGTATACCATTCTTAACAATAGTTGTTTCCTTATTAAGAAATGTATTTTTGCGATTTGTTTACTCATAAACTGAGAAAGTAATCACTGACTATGCTTGATATTATTTACAATCTACAACTTGGTCTTATTTGCATTTTCTAAGTATTTTGTAAACGATGACTACATTATTCGAGATTTATTAATTTTTTTATTATAAAATACCCAATGATCATGCCACGGTTTTCATATGCAAAATTTCCTGTTGAGAGTGATATAGATCAAAACCGACCTCGAAAGGCTTTTCTTTGTAACTAATGAATATTTAGTTTGCTTGCAAATGTTTACAACCACTTTTTTGGTATTCTTTCCGGTTTTCATGTATATTTGCAATTTATAGATAGCTTTTCTTAGTAACAAACACAACAAAAGGATTTTTTTAATTATGGCTTTAACATCTGACCCTGTCGATTGCTGCTATTAAATGTATCAACCCCCCCTAAAAAAAATGTCAGAAGAGAAGTGGTCAGACTTTAATTAAAGTAACAAAACTTACATGAAACAGAATGGATTTGTTACTTCGGTTTACAATGCATTTTTGCAAATTAATTTTACCGCATATGCGATATAAAAACATTTAACTTACTTTGTTTGTCATAAATAATATAAATAATTACCAAAAACTTAATTGATACCTTCAACATTTCTGTCATGAATTATTTTCTTCGAGAATGGAGGGAGGGGAGGGCCGTTAGAAATCTAGGGCTATCGAAATCTGCATGACAAGCTATTAACGTTCACGTTATTTTATTTCATTTTAATTGGTAAACGTAGCGCAAGAAATTTTACGTGCATAAAAGAAGGCAACTCCATCATAGTGAATGAAGGCATTGTTTTGACTAATCTATATGTCCTGTATGATCTATAATTATGACTTATGTCCTATACGACTATTTAACTAATAATTGGTATGGCTCCGTAGTATTTTTTCGTGTAATGTGCTTTAACAGTTTAGTCCTTCAGGTAGCACACAACCATTAGAGAAATTTGTGCTTTGGACAAAAGATAACTCTGTGCATCTAGTCCCTAAAATTGTTGCTTTGTTTCAACTTTAGCTCTGTTCTAATAGAGCAGTAGGTCCTTTGTTAAATGCTACGTTGTAGTTCGTAGATTGGATAAGAATTAGTGCAAAGATAGTCAAAATTGCTTTTGTTGTGTATAATTTTGAGGTTTTAGAAGATAACGAGGCAATTTATACTTGGTGTGTTGTGCTGGGGCCGGATGGTAATTTTTATTCAGGCACCTCTAGGTCAAAAATTCAACTTGGCATGTTACAAAAATGTCGATGTGCCAGCAACCACCTACTGTTGAGCTTTGAGGTGATAGGTACTGTATAAAAGTTGAAACCATTGACTGATTGACAAATAGTGAGAAGTTAAGCCCGATTTAGTGTGTAAGTCAAGGACTGCATATTAATGTGATGCGCCTCCTTAAGAATGGCTCTCTCCACTGACGTCACTGTGTCCAATGTCTCTTTCTGTGTTGGATATTTTGACCGAGAAGCGTCAATCGTATTTATAAGGCCCCGCTCTGCTCGTGCACCTTCTGGCCATGAGATGTAATTGCTATTATCATTGTATCCGCTGATGTTATGTGAAGAACCAATGAGAATGTCTTCGTAGAAAACAACGGTTACCCAGTATTGGAGTGTAGAAACAGTCACTGGACTGCATTACGGGAGCAATACTAGCTGCATATTGTTTTTACTCCAACATATACCCTTTCCATGGAGAAGTGATGTGTATCCGAGTCCGAGCAACTAAAGAAAGTAGTTAATTTTAAGCGATAAAGTGGAAAGGACAATCATGTGACTGTGCATGTAGAGGTTGGGAATGAAGGCCAATAGGGGTTGTTTATTGATCACTTGGGCCTATAACGGGGTTTTACACAGGTGTATGAGGTAGCCGCCTCCCCCCGCACAAAAATATCAGTTCCATGGCAAAAATGTCGTTTGTACGACAAACTTCTAGTTAGGATGCTCTGCAACTAAAGGAAAATTTCGGGGCAGAATCCTCCCACCCCTTGTGAATTGTGTCCTCATACTGACTATGGGAGAGCCTATGGGAGAGCCTATGGGAGAGGGGAAGGACAGAATCAGGACTCTCCTTATACAACATTGTATCACAGTTTAAGGGCATATTCAATACCTTGCGACACAAATGGACGCTTGTGGTCTATCCAAAGCTTCCACTGAAGATAACAAAACTTCCATTTCCCAGAGACACATCGGCACTGAGAGATGTCAGTGATGGATCCATACAGGTTTGTGCCCCCCCCCCCAACACACACGCATAATGCTTTGACCTAGAAACTGGATATTGGCCTAGTTAGGTAATAATCCTGGTTATGAAGGGGTTAAGAGGAGGGACGTGAGGACGTCTTCAGAGAGATGGTTTCACTTTCCACCACAGTGGGCCACTGCAGGCAGCTTATTAAATACCCAACGACTGTTTTAAGTGGTTGGTATGGTTGGACAACGAGTATATGGTACGTGGGAGTTGACCCCCTGAAAGGATACGAAGTGACAACTATATTATTTCCAGGGTCAGCAGGCCAGACACTTCCCATGTTGTCTCAATCCTCGTTATGTACAATAGGGACTACCGTAGCTATCTACAATTTCTGTACTACTTTTTCATTTGTACTACAGTTCTCGTTATGCTGATTATGGGGTTATCATGAGAGAATATCTGAAAGGTGTAACCTAAACATCAAACCCCTAAATTCTACATGACCTAAATATGGCTTTAATCGACTCTGGATACTATATCTAAGAGAACTGTTGATGGGCAAAGTTCCTGGTAAACATGCGGCCGTAGAGGTTTGGAAAGTTGTGATTGGAATGGCTACGAAGAAACTCTTGCAATATCAACAGGCATTCAGTAACAGTAACATCACGGTTAAAATTCCAGTGGACACTGGAGCTTGTTTTGCAGACACCTCATTCTGTACTGCACATGCCATGTGACACCCAAGCAAGACTGACCTAACTTAGTTGTTCACCTCAAAACTTGCATTTGCGGTTTTTTCGTTAGTATCACATCACACATGTGCATGAAGCAAAGAAAATATGATAAATAACATGCATTTGACTGAGCATTTCTTAACTATTCCTGAGTGATGCATAGTCAAACATGTCCTATATTCACTTATACTTTTATGATGGAAATAATTACAAGTAGAACACGTCTGTGCATGTTCCTGCTATGCTTCACCGACTGGTTCACAAGAATATTCAGCTTACAACAAAATATATCCCCAAAATTAAATTATTCTTTTAGTTTTTGAAGAGAATATTACATTTCTTTAACACTTATGTTGTTAGCAGTTGCAGTGATAAGAGGACACCAATGTTTCTCGTTTAATGACTGGTAGTGACAATCCAAGTTGATAGGTAATATGTACTAGCCAAGGTTTCATTTAGCTGTCATATTTTGACCAGTATGACCTGCGGACAGTAAGTTATCTTACTGGACCAGTAAGTGTTCTGAAAAGCAGACCGATGGGTCAGTCTTTAGGATAAGCTATGCACTGGTCACTAAATTTCTAGCTTGGCTAGACTTGAAGTAGCAGTTTTACAACCTTATCGGTTTTAATGACCAGTAGAAAACAGTCCAAATCAAATCTTGATACTACTATCCCTGTTCTTTATATATGTTTTGCAGTTTAATCTGCCAACATCTCACATTTGCCTGGAATTCAATATCATAACAACTTAAAGGGAGAATGCAGTCACCCCAATAAAGAATTGTATAGTAGACTATCCTATTTCCTGAATGGTTCTTGAGAGTCATGTGACAGTGTTGTTCTCACTAAATTGTAAAATTTACGAGGAGCAACTGCTTGGTTTACCTTGAATATGCAATATTTATGTCCTAAAACATCATAAAAGATGCTTGGGAGAGAAATAAGAAGAAATTTGTAACATTTAGCTATTGTTTCAAAATCAGTTTTGGGCGACTGCTTACAGACCTGTAACCAGCTTTTACCGGGGAGGGGGGGGGGTCGTCATGCGCGGCAGGACTATTTAAGCGGAGCGACACCATCGGTTGGCGCGGAGCGTACAAGAAAATTTTTGGCTTTACAAACCAGGAAACAACACTTCCTGAGTGTTTAAAGCTGTACCCAGTCTTGAAATATGGTTCTCATGTCTGCAATTTCTCAATAAATGCAAAAAAAGCAATCTATGAAAAATGTTAATACATTTTTCAACGCGGAGCGCCACCATCGGTTAGCGCGGAGTGTACCACAAAATTTTCGGCTACAAACCCCCAGATGGCCGGAAACGGTACTTCCCGAGTGTTCTAAGCAAGAATATGTACAGCTCCCACTTCGAAATTCTCCCCGCGTCTTGGAGCACTTGACAAATATTGGGGGGGCTGAACATACCTTTAGCCCGCCACTTTTTAATTTTTCATCGCCGTCACTGGGGTTCGGCATTTTCTTGAGGGCGCGAGGATCCCAAGTGAGGAGCGGAGTGACCGAACGGGGAGAGAGTGTGGTTATCCCCCTCCCCCAGGGAGTTTTTGCAATTTCCCGTCAAAATTGAGCGATCTGGTGAACACCTAAGCTGGAATTTTTGGACATTTTCAATCAAATGAAAACATGAAAAAAGCTTAGCTACAAAAATGGTAAAATAGGTCCAACAACGGAGTAAAAGAGGTACCCATAGGAAGGGCAAATTCATCCTACAATGATATTGTTGAAGTATAAAAAAGTGAAAAGGAGAAATACACTAAAAATTTGTTTGTACTTTCCTGAAAAAACATGGGGCATGCTTAAATGCTTTAAATGGAAGGTTTATTACCTTGTATCAATGTTTTCTTTATTTCCTCGAGAGTTAGTGTGTGGCTGTATGAGAGTTACTGTACGAGTCAATGAAGCCCTAGGGAATTGTGTTGCACTAAAACAAACAGCTACTCATACGGCTTACATTGGCTAAACCAGCGGAATTGACATTTTGCCCTGAAAAACGCCAAAACTTCATTTAAATAAAAAAATAAAAAAAAAACCTTTAAAGAAAATGGTGAGCTTGTCTGGTGTAATCCCAGAGTTGATGAATATGAGACTGGGAATAAGAATGACAGGTCAACACTGTTCATAATAGGCATACAGTACTTTTTCAAAAGTCCCCTCGACTGTCTGGCAAAGAGCCGAAGGGCGAAAACCAAAGGAGTTCCGAGGGAGTTCTGCTCCCCAAAGGAGCCACGTCCCCAAGGGACAACTTCAACTGAACAGACCAACCCCGACCTTCAGACCTCCACATCATGGGTCTGTCATGCCTGGTCCCGTTCTTTACTGGCATACAGTTAGCCTACCTCCATTTGACTAGAATGAATCAGAAGGCTAAAAATGATTTTCTGGACAAATCGCAGCCAGGTGGCCACATCTTTGACAAGCTTAGTATAGCGTGAAAACTGATAGATTTTTAAAGCTACTAATCTCTAGTGTGTAGGTGCAAATCGTGCAGACCTTATGCATATGACGTCACAGGAGAAAGTCCCACTGAACTATATGCAAGGAAGGAGCATCCGACAGTAATGTTTTGAAGCCATCATGGAGTGTCACGTGATGTAGGTCAGTTTACTTAAGTCGATTCCAAGGCCGTAGAACGCGTTTTTAAAAGTGAAAACGCTGAGGCAATGATGTACATGCTAACGCGCCTTAGCGGCCCTTAGCGTCTCTTCGGCATTTTGGAAACTATCACGCGTTAGCATGACGCCATTGCGCAGAGGTAAAGTTGCCTTAGCAACCTCATGAAAATGCCTTCAACATCACAATAGCCGTATTACATACAGAGCACCAAACGCTTATCGTGTAAGAGGCTTCGAGGCACATCATTATTCAAAATTCAAGCGTCCATGTGCGCGTGTGTGTTAACTTCCCTCAAGGGCCTTTTTGTTTTTGTTTCAAAAGGGCACTTTTGACGCGTTGTACAGAACATCTGTGCACATGTGTGGCCTGGACAGTCAGTAACAAGCGAGCTTACTCTGTCTACTGTTCAATGTCGGTGCTATCGCAAATGTTACACAGTCACCGCGTCTCGACGCACCATTCGAAATGCGGTCACACACGCTGTCCTTCAAATAGGCAAGACTACTCTTAAAATCAAGAAAAGTTTGTAAAAAAGCAATCTTTTGATCACACAGTCATAGTGTAAAGATTCCCTACTCAGTTATTTACAACAAATACCAGAGACGTAATGAGTGTAGTAGCAAAAGATTGCTTTAGCATGTACATCAATGATCAGGCTTAACATTACTCTTACTTCAAGACAGGCGTTTCTAGGGCAATAGAATCGACTTGAGTGAGCTGACCTACATCACGTGACCCCCACCCCCATGTTGACTTCAGTTTCAGCGCGAATTCCGCATTGATATGCGTCATCCAGTTATATAGCTCAGTGGAAAGTCCCCCCTCCAATGAAGGCCAGCCCATATCAGTGCAACTTGCACCAACAAATGAAGGCAGCTGATTTGTTAACCGGTGGGATACGCCTGTCAGATTACTGAACGCGCGTGCGACGTTTACGTCGTGCGTACAGAGTGCCCAATATACCTTATATATGGCTTCACATGGCAAAGATATTATAAGCATAGATACCAAACTCGTATACCTACACTGTTACGGAAATTGACTCCTCATGGAGACGCAAATATCGGGGCGGAAGTGTGGATCTGACAGACGCGCTTTTCTATTCGGTGATGTGCGTGTAATAATAGGCACGCATTGCAGAAAATGCCATTGTTAGAATAGCGTGACTTGCGTGAGCGTTGCATTCGGGCAGATTCCGCAGAATGAATTCTCTGTGCTTTTTATACAGAATACTTGACGCACACTTTTGCTTGCTCGGAAAAAGAACGCGCTAGTTGCTTTTCCGGCCCTAGCTTAGTGAGTGCGTGAGAAATTAAACGCGCATTAAAGTGCGTAATTCGAAAATACCTTAGGAACTGACCTATGAATACTCTATAAACTTCACACCAGTCATTGTGGGTTTATATGCAAGTGCATTAATGTGTAATGCCACGAGGAAGAGTAAAATTTTCTTGTAAGTAAAATTTACTGAGGAGCCATACTTGTTACAGGTGTACATTGTCCTGAAATAACAAGTATTAACACTTGTGTAAGACATTCATTTGCCTGTTTGTATCTTGAAAAGACTGATCAGTGATCAGCACTTCCGCCCCGATATTTTGGCCTTCATGAGGAGTCATGGCGCCATTTTAAGTTTGGAATCTATGCTTATAATATCTTTGTCACAGAGCAGAAAGTGCTCCCTCGTTTAGACGCAAGAGCGTATCAATGGGTACGTTTTAGTCGACTGTTAGTAGGCGTGGCCTAGTTCTAACAGAACTAACAACCAGTTGAGGCTGTTAGTTCTGTTAGATGATTACCATGACGAATGCGTCATTCGGGTGACGTCATAATAGACCTGTCAATCAAAAACTAACACTAACAGTTGACAAAAACGCACCCACTGCTAGTAACACCAACAAATGAAGACCACTGATTTGTTTACCGGTGGGATACGCGCGTTAGTTTACAAAACGCGCGTGCGACGTCTACGTTGTGCGTACAGAGTGCCTGACAGACCTTGTACATGCCTTCACCAATGTGCATGCTAACGCGCGTAAGCGCGTGTTAGCGTCGAAGGCGCTAGATGCCTGTCTTTGCCGTTAAACATGAAGCCACACTGTATGAGCTGTAATACGACAAACGCGTTCCTTTTGGTGACGTCACAATACAGTTTACATTACGTGTTTATTCTTGCGCGCGTTAGCATGAACATCATTGGGCTTCACAGAGCAAAGATATTAAAATTATTTATACTTGCTATTTCGGAATGTTGTATATTCAAGAAGCACCACTCCTCATTAAATTCCACTAAAAATAAGAATAAGTTATTTCTTAATCGCTGCATTCCACGTATGTAAACTTGAATATGAACGCACAATGACTGGTCACCGTGTGACTGGTTTGAGAGTTCATGGATATTCATTGGTAAGTTTCTATGGTATTTTCAAGTGACGCACTTTCATATGCGCGCTCAATTTCACACGCGTACGCTCTCACAACGGGGAAGCAACTAGTGCGCACGGTTTTCCGAGGACGCAGAAGTGTACTTCAAGCAATGATGTGCATGCTAACGCGCACAAGTGCGTGTTAGCGCCGAAGGTGCTAGATGCCTGACTTTGCCGTAATACACGAAGCCACACTGTATGAGCTGTAATACGGCAAACGTGTATCCTTTTGGTGACGTCACAATACAGTTTTCATTACGTG
>WURT03170604.1:0-10487 GCA_009936505.3 Holothuria glaberrima | reverse complement strand
TCTTCGTTCCCTACAATCTGGTTGACTCGAGCTGAAACGTCCTCAATACGAGCTCCTGGTAGGCAAACTCTTACCCTCCTGTATACAATGCCAAAATATGTATACAGTATCATGACGTCAGTCCTCTAGGAGATTTCCATACTTGTTCTGACAAGTATACGGAAATCTTCTTGGTGACTTTCATCACTCTTCAATGTGTGCTGGCCATGTAGACACATGTGCATGCAATAAAGTCATGTACTTCCAAATGCATTGTTGACGTATACTATACGTATCCGCAAGAACCAAGTCACACACATGATATCCGTATGCAGTGCACAAGGGCTGTGATGGAGGAGTGTAACGGATACACACAGCACTGTTCAAGTAATAGGCTAGGCCTACATACCTGACAGTGATTGGGCCCTATGTGAAAGCTTCACATTGATCAGATCTTTCTGAAAAATTTTGCTTGAGTAAGAGTATAAGTTACAGGTGAAACATGTGAAAGAGATATGATGGACAAAGTTTGGTGAGCAAATTATTGTTAGGGCTAGGCTATATGAGAGCATAAGATTAAGAAACCCAAAGTGTGGCACTATCACAGTATCACTTATCACAGTATTACTTGGTCGGCTATTACTACTGGCACTATACTGTATAACGTAAAGCCTAACGTTAACAATTACTAAGGCCAGGCATACCATGGCATAACTTATGTAGGCCCTACTTCAGAAGCCTTTATTGAACCAAAACTATCCCATTTTTACCAGTCTCGTAGCTCGAAATGGTCCAATTAATGGTTTCTTTTCCTCCATGTTGTTTTTCTTTCATTATTCTTCAATTCCTCGCTAGTTTATACAAGTCATACTCTTGTCTGACGCTCATTTTTTATGCTTTCTGTTTAAACAATCCGCTGCACCTGTGTTCGCGACTGTGATTGGTTGATATCGTAGAGAGAATAAAGAATAAAGCACTACTTCCACCTTTACGAAATCAATTTTCCTATACAATGAACAACAATTTCCATAAAATTTTCCGTTGATTTCCTTACCTAAAGATTCTTATTTGAAACTCTGATAGTCAATCTGTAATACATCGTCGAGTCATAGAAGTCACACTTCTAAACAAAGAATACGTCCAGGATGCGTCTAAAGCTGAAAAGCATTACATCAATATAGTCCATATTATCATGCATTTTCATTATACTTAGATGAGTGGCTATTTCAGTACACCAGAGTTTGGTTTCCAAAATACAGAGTACATTTCTAATTTCCTTAGATGTTTTTAATTTCCTTAGATTTTCGTTGCACCATAGTTAATATACACAACCTCTACATTTCCTAACCTCAAAATTAGAAAAAAATTTCGAAAGTGGAAGCCCTGGAATACAGGATAACAGGAAGTACTGTAGCAAGTTAGTGTTACCCCTGCGCCGGGTCTTTCCCTACAAAGCGGACTGCTCAGCTCCTCATACTTCCCAAACTATGACCAGTCAAATAGCAACTCCGGCCGATCCCTGCTATGACTAAACAAGGAATGCTGTACAACTTGCTACGTAAGCAAGTACAGTGTGGGTTGCGGGGGGGGGGGGAGGGGGAGTCTACGGAATTAAATATAGTAAGTCCGTGGCCCAGACCCGTGGCACAGGCTGTTCTCCGTACCCAGTGGCGTAGGAACCGAGGGCTAGGGCGGTCATGGCCCCCAGGCTCTGATATTTTTTGTAGGGGCCAAATGTCATTTTGGCCCCAACAAAGGCGCGATAGCGTTCAATACGCAAATATTCTCATCCCATACCGTCCAATTCTCCCAACTTACTTAGTTCTAGCCCATGACCTATTGTCTATAGCTTCTCATTGTGTAGGCACAAAGCTTAGGGTCATATCCTGGTGAGTCTCATGATACAAGGCCCTAAAGTGTAATCAAAACACTCTCTGTGTATATAGTGTAATGTGAACTGCTCTGCATCATTTGAATTTTACAACTCTGATGTCAGTCAAAGAGTAGTCACCAACTGAGAGTTTTGCTTACCGCCAAGTAAAAGTCATGCTTGGGAAATTGGGGTGATGCAAGTCTGCCTTTAATCAGGTGTTATTAGATGGAGATCTATCCAAAACTCTTTCTTTGAACCCTACTACTAGTTGCCGACAATAATCTCTTTTGCGTGTTGTTCTTAAGGAGTCAATAGGCTTAAGAGATGTTAAAGGGAGAATGCAGTCACCCCAATAAAAAATTTTATAGTAAACTATCGTATTTCCTGAATGGCTCTTGAGAATCATGTGACAGTATTTTTCTCACTCAATTGTAAAATTTACAAGGAACAACCTCTTGGTTTACCTTGAATCTGCAATATTTGTGTCCTAAAATATCACGAAAAATACTTGGAAGAGAAATAAGAGGAAATCTGTGACATTTAGCTATTGTTTCAAAATAAGTTTGAGGCGACTGATTATGACCTTTAAGAACTAAGTACAAGTGGGACACGTCGACTGGACTGCTACATCTCGATTAGCAGATCGAGAAATTTACTCCTTACCTTAACATTGCCAGTCGCTGTAAATTAATTTGACGGTTTCGACGCGATTGGACGCTATTTACAACATATTTGTCTAGTTCCCTTTAACTTGTTCAATCGGGTTAAAATCATGCGAGCTAATGCGAATTTTAGTCAAAAACCGACAGAAAAGTTTAGTCTTACACTTATTTTGCTCATTTGCATAAATGAGCATTGGTTTATAGCGAACATCAATAGGTTCCTTGGCAATAAACAGTCGTTTGGAATGTCAGAACAGTGTTTCGTACTTGACAGTCGGCAACTAGTTAGACTTAAAAGCATTTTTCCGGATAATCGTTTTTGTTGGAGTCGCTGTAGGTATGAATGAGCAGATGTGGTTGCCTAGATATTAGACAAAGGAATTCAATGCCATTTAGTTCAGTAATCCCCAGTTAAAGGTTTTAGTCTCCACTCTGACTGTCAATCTAATTGGATTAGCATAAATTAAAGTTTTCGATGGATCTCCATCTAATAACACCTCCCTGCTTTAATAAAGTAGGCCCTGTCGTCTGCTTGCTTATCTGATGTCGTGAAAACATTCGTGCCCGCATCATACTGTAATACAATAATCTGATTATTTTACAATAAAAAGCCATCGAATTAAACACATCTATCAAGGTCAATACTGATGTTATAAAAAGTCAGTATTCAACTTATAAACTTTTAAGGAAATTTCGGGAATTCACATTGAGTTCGGGATATTTTTTTAGGAAATCAGACATTTTTGAGAAATAACTTGCAGGAAACATAACCCTTAAACCCAGACTACTTATTTATAAGTTTAATGTGAAGTCTTAAGGACTTGAGCAGTACTGGCAAAGAAGTGTTCCTTAAACCAAACGTCATTCTTCGCCGTTGTCAGATCCAGTGGCGTAACTCCTATGGGCTCGGACCGTGCTGAGCCGGTGGCCCCGACCAAAAGGGGCCACACTACATATGCACAGAAAGAAAGCCAGGCTTAGTAAATTCAAGGTCGTGTTTGTACCCGCAATATTCCTTGCTTCAGGAATGGAAATGAGCTTTGGGTTCTTTGGATATATCAGCAATCAAAGTATCAAAATTTTCGCGCCCTCCGCTCGCATGCCTCACCGCATGCCGGTGTTTCAATACCGTCTAAAACATGTTTGCATTATTCAATAACGCCGATTGTTCTTGTGCATTGGAGTCATTATATGCAGGAGCAGGGCATTGCAAGAATGCGAAGTAGTGGAATTCAGAGGGAGGGACTCGCCTTTTAATTGGCTGATGAATTTTGTTAGGAATTTAAAATGTCTCAGTGCAAAGTCTGCATGCAAATTTTGTTATGGGGACGATTTTCAAAGCAAAATTTCGGCGCGCTTCACGCGCATTCATCATCATGCTGCGCACTCCATATCTTATAACTTCTACTGGGGCAACAATATATTATTGTAACCAAAACACTTTTCCGAAAAATGCACAACTCCAACCTCTTCAGAGACCTCGCTTCAGTAGAAAATCTTAAAGAAATATTCTGACATGAGTATAGTAACATTTGTAGTATGAATTTCTCTTACACATTCTTATAACAAGTGCCATGCCACAGCCAAAATACCACTAAATAATGACAATTTCTATGCATGTAATTAACTGAAAGATTTGCTAAGATACCTGCATTTCAAGTTGAACTATGGAATTGTTTTAATCTCAAAAATGGGAAAATGTTTTTCTAAAAGTGTTATCAATTGTAACCGCAAAAAGCAACATGGAAGGGGTTGGGTCATGGGCGTGAATCATGGGGGAACGGGGGACGAGTACCCCTCATTTTTTTGGAAGGGGGGACATCGCCAAAAAGTCCCCCCACTTTTTCAAAAATGATAAAAACTAAAAACTGCCATTACGAGTGACATATTAAAAGCTAAATTTCGCCAAAATATGGCACCATTTGCCATATAGACACCTTCCAATTTCATTTTTCTTAGACCCCTCCCCCAGGACAGCGATTCGTAAATGGTAAAACGTCTAACAATTAACTGTTCACTCACTTCACGAAGTGTAGTTAGGATTTATCCCAAGGACTGAGTAAAAAATTTACTTAAGCAAGCAAAATGAAAAAAAAAACTTTCTAAAAAAGTGGGAATTCTTGGTGACATATTCAATTCAAATTTATCACTAAATGTAGCACCATTTTGCATTATGATTTGGATTAGTGTAGTAGTCTACTGGGGCAACAATATATTATCATTTTGCATCTAGCCCACCTTACGTGAGCAAAAATTTACCAAAGGGAGGGAGTTCCCCCTCCCCTTGGACCCCTCCCCCAGGACAGCGATTCGCAAATGGTGAAAAGTCCCACCCCCCCCCCCACTTTTAGAAATGGATCCACACCCATGGGTTGGGTTGCACGTTCTGGTACATCCTGAAAATGTTGGCTATATGCAACAGCGTCTGCAGTGACCTAATTTTGAAAGTTGCAGTATAGGACATATGATATTGATTAGTGTAGTAGTACTCTACCCTATTTCATGGAGAATCATTTGACAATATTTCTGTCACTGCATTGTGACATTAGGAGTAGTAACTCCTTGGTTTACCTTGAACATGCAATATTTAAGTCCTAAAATATTATGAAAGATACTTGGAAGAGAAATAAGGAGAGATTTGTGAAATTTAGCTGTTGTTTCAAAATAAGTTAGGAGCAACTGCTTATGCCCTTTAAGTCTCAGTGTCCCCATTGGGACTTAGCCCGTTTGGGGAGTAGAACTCCTTTGGGATCAACGTTTGGTTTCCGCCCTTCGGCTCTTCGCCAAAGAGGCGAGTGAGACTTTAGAAAAGAGTGTGCTAAAGGGCAAAGATTTATTTGCTCATAGGGACTGGGTGGTGGTGGGGGAGTATGTGTATAGGGCATCATGCAAGTAGCATATATGATTGGCACGTTCATGACTTGATGTCTTGCATCTAATGAGCGACGATGTCTTTCTCGTGGTCATCAGACGATGGCAAAGGAGTCTCCAGTTGGATTTCTGAATTGATTATTTTGCATACTGACGGACTATTCAGAAGGGGGGGGGGGGTAAATACTTGTAGCAGGGGAAGAAAGATTTTCTGTTTCCACTTGAATCACATTATTAGGTACTCTACCATCGCTGCCCCCAATTATAATGGCTTTAGGCTTGTTCGTGGACCCAATAGCCCATCCGTTCGGTTAGGGCATGAACAGTCCACTTAACCAAGCATTACAAAAGGAAATGAAACCTATCAAACATCAAGTTACCTACCTTCAGGTCTATAACCAACAACTGGGTTTTCCCCAATTATGTTCGCACGCAATATTGTGTGGGCATAGGCGGCTCGCCATAGGGGCACGGGGGGCACTCCCCCCCCCAAAAAAAAGTTTGCAAGGCATGGTCTTCAAAATCTTCCCAAAAAATGAAAAAACATGTAATTCGAGATGGTTTAAATAAGAAGTATTTCTAAATTTAGACGAAATCATCCCTCTCTCACAAATATGACTTACTGTTAATGAAGTTGTGTATATTACTATTGCAAAATTCTCCATAATTTTCAAGTATGTATTCCTTCGTTATTTCAAGATTCGACCTAAGTTACGTTGTATAAAACAATCCAGAAAACCAATATTTTGGGGCTTCTTGGCAAAGCTGAAACACATTGTGACACAATGATGAAAGAAACAACAAAATATTAATGTGGAGCTCTTTTTATACAAATAGATGAAGCCGCTTTGATTGTTTCCCCAGCCTTTTGCTCCCGACACCCTTATGGAGTAGCGGTTGGCTGATAGCCAAACCGTTGTAATTATTTTTAAAGATAGCTCATGACTAACTGCCTGAGGTGGCTTTTGAAGAGCTTTTGAAGACTGTATGGGTAATATGTACATATTAATAGCCATAACCCTGCTGTACTATTCGGAGCGGCAGTGGCGGCGGAACCGGGGGGCTGGGGGCTCAGCTCCCAATGAAAATGTTAGGGGGCTAAAGGTTGTTTAGCCCCCCCCTCCATATTTTGCCAAGTGCAGACGTGAGATCCATATTTCAAAGCTGCGTACACTGGCTTAAAACACTCGGGAAGTGCCGTTTACGGCCATCTGGAGGGTTTGTAAAGCCAAAAATTTTCTTGTACGCTCCGCGCCAACCTATGGTGGCGCTCCGCTTAGGTAGTCTTTTTAGCGCTCAGCCCCCCCCCCCCACAAAATCTTTTCCGCCTGCGGAGCAGATCCTTGATATTGCCGGCTGGGAGGGAGTCGTCCAAACCTTCCTGCATACGGACTTGATTTTTGCCCCCCCCCAAACAAAATTTCTTACAGCCGCCCCTGTGTGTGGGAGAATAAAGAATTTGACAGGGTGCTTGAAATAATGACAAGTGTTTTTTTCTCTGCTTTCCTGGGGGAGGGAGGTCGTTGTTGATATGGGAGGGAGAAAAACGCGCACTTTTTTCGCATATGTACCCTCCTCTCCATACATCTGTACATATACCCGAATAAAATGAAAACATCGACATCGGGTACTGGGCTCATCGACGTCATCAGTTTGTGGCGCATTCCCCTCTCACCTGCCCCATCCCCAACCACACACACACACACACACACACACACACCTACACACGTATTTCCTGCATGATGGCGCTTCTTGTATAATCAGAAAATGCACAAATTTGATTTGGAGGTATGTTTCAAGTAGATAGCAAACATGTGACTTGTCACCAGTTGTTGTTTGAGAAAACCCAGTTAGTTGCCAATGGCAACTCCCTGCGAAAAAAAAAATCGCTGGTTTGTATATATTGCCATTCACGCTGGATCTCCTAGGTAAATATTAAGTCTTCGCTACTTCCAGATGCTTGGGTAACGCACATGACTGTGATATATTTTAATTGTTGACTAATAATTTTTTTATTCTTATTTCATACTACTAGTACAGGCTCCATGAAACACAGCTGCGTAAATAAATGTTTTGGCTGTAGTTATCAGATCCGGGAAAACGAAGATCATGTAGGCTGGACTACACAGCTTACAAACAACCACTCAGGGTATTTTGCCTTCGCAAAGAGGTTGGGGCTAGATCAACATTGTAAGTGTAAGAAGGCAAACCATGAGAATGTAGGGAACAAGGACAACATACAAGAATTGGCACCTACAAGTGTCTATGTATCATGTACATTTTGTTCAATATTTACCATAACGTTTTGGCTAGCTACTTGCAAGCAAAATTGGTGATATCTGGTGAAAACTAAATTTTCACATCATTTCCTGCGAATATGGATCAAGAGAGCAGAGAACTGTTTTGGACATGGGACAGTTTACTGGTCCTGGTCAGTTCACATCGTGGGTACGTATCAGAGTGATAGCAAAAGGAAGAAAAATATCCCATCTGGGGCATTCCACTCCCCTCCCCTCTTCGTAGGCTTCCCCCCCCCTTTTGCTACGCACGTAATTGATATTGCCGCAAAAGACACTCTCTGTGCCTCACAAGGTGCATCTTAATGATCTCGAATTTACACAAATAGAAGTGATAAAAATGTGCTTTGAACTTTTGGAGTGTATCTGCTGCCCCAAAGCGTTAGACCATGAATGCGGGTTGCCACAAAGCAAATTATCTTGAAACTTCAATCCCAGGCAAATATTTTGATACTGTCAGGAGCTGTACTTTTCTCAAGATTGTGATTATTTTAGGGTCTAAGGGGAATGTCAGGATGGGTAAAGGTTTCGACTTCTCTTCCCAAGTCATATGACAGTCATAAAATATAGAGTCGAAAGGATATACAAGCTAGGGTGCCCCTTAGCCTGGGTGTCCGGGGGTTTTCCCCTCACAGCTCATAGGAGTTACCCCACAGCTTTATATAGTAGGAGCACGTGCTTTCAGCGCCCCCTGGTCCCTTCACACACTCTTGAACGGAACTATGTAAAAACCAACAACCAGCGAAATCACACTCGTTTTTTTAACATTGCCTGTACACACCGGCTTATCCAACTTTTTGCAGGGTGAAAATATAGGCAACTAGCAGCTTTTGTTATAGGGCTACGAGTTGTTGGCACGCTCCGAGAAGCTTGACCCCTCGTCAGGCAAATTCTTGCGCCATCCATGGTTCTTTGTCCTAGTGTACGTTTTGTAATCACTTATGCGAACTGGGTGCCATTCCCATGGCATTAATTAGTGCCTCTTTCAGTCATGTTGGTATGAAGTCCATATTCTGTCCCAGTACTCGGAAATGTTAAAGCCACCTGTTACAACCAAATAACAGTACATGACAGTTTGGTCACTTATAAGTCAATTATTAGGGTTGGGGAAGAGACTTTATCGCCTGAACTCTTGTTACGTCATTAAATCACACACAGCTGGTCAATCGTTTTAGTTCAATGCAAATATTTCACGCCCAATCGGTCTGTTTTAGTGCCATGCACAATTTAAATAAGTATTATTTCCAGTCTCCCAGACATCCTAATTAATGGTCTTTTGAATCATGTCACAATACTTTGTTTTTGAATTAATATATCCATTAAAAATGAACCCTTGGTTTACATTTAGTATGCAATAACCACGTTCTGAGGCACCTGCAAGCTCTAAAAAATTTTTTTTGCCATGTTTGACATGACTAAAATTAATTTAGCCTCGCTCATTTCGTGCAAATTTACAAGCGTAACCTCAGAGTTTATCTTTTTGTTCGAAATGTAAAAAAAAAACAAAAAAAAAACGATTGTATCAGTAAGTTCATACTTTGAAATTATAAAGTTCAATTGGTCACCCTTATTGTAAGAATCCGTCATCAGCAGATCACATTTGGGCTCTTAGCCCATCAGTCTCAGGGAAGGAGGTGGATACAAGAATATAGACTCTTCGACAAGACCCCTCGACCGGTGATCTTTTCCCTGAACCTCCCATTACGGCCTTCAGACTTGAAAAGAATATTGCCAATAATTTAGTTCGGGCTTCCCATCCACAGCAGCCCACAGAAAACATCCCAGGCACATTCCCCTGTAGTCGAGGTCAGGGCCGTCGCGACCGGGGATGTGGGGGTGTCTCACCCCCAAAGTTCGTCAGAGCGACGGTAGTCGGAAAATCTGAAATACCAGTTGGAGTTTCTGTTTTCTCAGTCTAGCATATTTTCCGACTCAGCCTATGTCAACTCTGTATCTATTTTCCAACTAGATCAAGTGAGAATAATACCAAACATTATTTTCTTCACGTAAAATCGAATTAAAACTGTCCTTTGACATCTTAGTTAATGAAAAATTTCGGCGCGCTTCGCGTGCATGCGTCACGGTTTGCGCTTCATCTCATAACCATTATTAAGGTAATTGTACATGGAGCTATTCCGATCACAACACTTTCCTAAAAACAGAGATACATTTCAAAACATCTGTAGGGCCTCGCATCAGTATGGGATCTTTCAATATAACTTGCAGCATACTGTGGAAGGTTGAAAGTACGTATTTGACTCTATACATTTTTCAAAAAAAAAAAAATTGCCGAGCGCTTCACGCGCAGCCATTATCGGTATAGATGGAGGTTGTTAATACACTTACAACCAAAAAGCATTCTGAAATGCGCTTTTTAGTCTTTCATTCCTTTTGCTACACCTATCAGACTGGAAGCCATTCGTCTTTTAGTTTTCGTTCAAAATTAGTAAAAATCCCATAGATATAAAGTGCTTGGCGTCATACTCTGTATTATCATTTGGATGACAGGTAAGAAGCATTATGTCTTTGCCCAATTTTACATAATTGATCCAGAGCTTCCAGGTACCTGTGAGCCTTAGATACCCTTTTATAGTGCACAATGAAGGGAAGGAAAATCTTCGTTATATTCCAAGAATGTTTCTATTGAATCCATGCACGTATTTTTGCAAAAAAATTGTTTAAATAAAAGACAGTAAGAAGCCCCCCCCCCCAAAAAAAAGAAGGGGGTGGTCTTCAGGAGGTTTGTTGACAACGTATTTTTCTCTAAGACAACTTACTCTCTTCTTTCACTTAACCAGAAATTAG
>WURT03170593.1:0-10488 GCA_009936505.3 Holothuria glaberrima | reverse complement strand
ATGTTTGGCTTCCACATTGACATGCGTCCTCCAGTTACACCGATGAGATAAGCAACTCCGTGGATTGCCCTCTTGTTCTTATTTAAGTGGAATTTTTTGAGGAGTGGTACTTCTTAAAATTAATAATATTTCCAAACAGCAAGTTTTTATACTTTTATTAAGCCATTAATTTACCTGTTTGTTTTCAAAACGACTGAGCAGTGATCAGCACTTCCGCTCCGATATTTTGGCCTCCACGAGGAGTCACCGCGCTATTTTAAGTTTGGAGTCTAAGCTTATAATGTCTTCGTATCCATTCTAGAGTCATACATGGGTTTTAATCCTTTCAGTGCGTTAGACCCTTCCAGCGGATATGTGGCGAATGAAGTCTGTTTTTACCGTACGAGGGGATATGAAAGGATAGACACCACCTGTCCTTTAAGTTTTCTTGAACTAGTCGAATTGGGCGAGTTTGCTTCATTTTCTAAAAGTTTGACGGAATTTCGTGTGTTGGATTGGATGTAAAATGAGTAATACCAAGAATGTAATTGGAATAAGTGGAGTTTTGATAAACTTTATCAAAACTCCACTTACGAACGAAGATTTGCAGATACCAGTAGTGCATTGTCATATTCGCCGTTTGTTTCTAGGTCCATGCAATCCACAAAGTTTCAAGGGGGACATGCTTACCACAAATGAAAGTCAGCGCGAGGGACTTCAGGACTTCTCGGAAAATTTCCATGTAATGACTTTTAAAAAGAGCAAGATGTGTTTGAACAACGTATCAATGATGTTCACCACTGAGCACATAAACTTAAAAAAAGACGAGGGTCTCATTGGCGAAACTGAGGCAAACATTTGCAATGTCTTAACGAACCATTTCAGACTTCCTTACGAGTATTTCAAGTGCTTTAAAGGAGTTTGACAAAGATAATCGATGTAGGTCTGATGTTCACTTAATGCGGCCTCTTTATTCACGTTGCTGGATAGATATGACGCGTGTCTGACGCTTAATCTCACGAGTCTGTGTGTTAAGGCCGGCGCACACTGCCCCGGCCCGACTACTCGTTGTGGATGAGTTGGATGCAGTCATGACCAGCTGATCGTGAAGCATAAGGTCTTAATGGGATGGTGATTTGCCACACACTGACCCGACTGCGACCCGATTCACCCAGTTTGGTTACCGTCATGATACATCCATGAAGATACCGCCACGAAGATACCGCCACGTTTACTTTCAGCAGCTCTCACCTGATTTCACAACACTTCCTCATTGACTTTTCAAAGGAATCGGGTCGCTGTCGGGCAGGTGACTGCTGCTGCACACTGCCATAACCTGAGTCAATTGAGACGAAACTCCCCTGACTCCATAACGGATATCAAACGTTTGATATGCCCGATTTGGTCACGAGGAGGGCCAACTGCCGAATCGAGGCAAATGTGGCGCACCGTGACTACACAGACCCGACGGTGATGTAACTCATAGGGGTGCCATAGATCCACATGCATTTATCTTGATGAAAAGCCTTTATGAACGGATTCGATTGTAGCAAAAAGTCACGAACTTTTTGCAAAAACATTCGTAAGCATAAGCACACCATAGACGTGGTTCGTATTTAGCGAGATCGACATTTCGGTTTCATTATCTGCAAATTTCCAAAATTTAAAAAAAAATACCATTTGACTTCTGGTGCTCACTAATGACTTCTGCTCTCAAGGGCGTAGCCAGGAATTTTCAAAAGAGGTGGCAAGGTTTGATTCATCGCTGTCCTGGGAGGGGCTAAGAGGAGGGGTCTATGGGGAGGGGGTCCTCCTCAGGGGCGTAGCCAGCTTTTTGTTGTGGGGACAGTGTGGCCTCATTGTCCCCATTCTTGACCACCGTCCTGGGGAGGGGTGTCCCATCCCCTTTTGAAATTTTTTTGCTGTCTCAAAGGGCTTTGATGCAAAATGGTGCTATATTTTGCCTCTTTTTATACTAGATCCAAGTGTTCTCCAAGGGGGGTTTTGTAGCTTTCGTGCTGATTTAATGCTTTTCCTGGAACCTAAACTGTGGGAAATTGCGCGAAAATTTTTTGGCTTACACAAAAAACAAATGTTGTTGATGAACAGAAAAAAAAAAAATGAAAAATTGTTGGGGTTGTACACCGTATCGGGGATAACATACATTGTGTCGAAACCACCTGGACAACCTGATGAAAAAGCCCAACTTCGCTACTTCAGTCGCTCAGCAACTGACCCACCACATGACTCATACAAGAGAACAGCAACTATAAGCTTTGTGATATTGGATGAAATTTAAGACCTCTACATAACCTGTTCTCTGCTTACCTGTTACTTGGTAAGGTTGACAGGACTTATGCCATCTAGCTATGTGGAATGAAAGTATTGAAGAAACTGGTGTGACTCTTTAGCGCGTATAGCATAGCTAAATTTTGGTTCTTATAGAGAAATTGTCCTCTTGAGAGCAAAAACAGGTAAACCGTCAGGGGGACTAGTTGCCGTCGGGGACTGCATACTCTGCATACTCTCCCCGACAGGGCCACCCCTTCCCCCTCCCCTCTGGCCCCACCCCTACATCTCCCTCCTCTCGCCGTTTTTTTTTACTCTCCTTCATTTTTTTCAACATCGCCCATCACGTCCCCAATATGTCTGTGGGAGTACTCTATCTCCCTGCCCACCCCCATCCCCCCACTGGCTTCACCACTGGTCCTCCTCATCTTTGACAAGTTTTGCTTTTGGAAGAGAGCTGAGATGCAAAATTGTGCTATATATTACACATTTTGAAGTGGTTTCCTTTTTTTGCCTCAACTTTTTTTCATGCATAATGGCTAATACGGGGTGCATACCTGTTGGCCTTCGCCTGGATTTGCCACTGGCTCTCCACCGAAAACAAGGGGGTATTGTGCTCAATTGAGGACACCAACATACCGAGTACAAGAGACATGAAGTTTTGTTTTTTCTAAAGACATCTTGCTTAAAAGGTTCTCACAGTTGAGATTCACCTTTGATGACCTCACATGAACTTTGATTGCCAGAAAAACAGTGAGGTCCTATTCCATATAGGGCACTCACATGCCAAGAATGAGATTCATCACATTTCCTGCCCTTGACATAATTATTGTGCTGTAAAGGTTTTTAGTTTGATCATGGAGCTACGGTTTCATCACTTGTGATCTTAAACGACATTAAACGTTGATCAAAAATGATGGGAGTTCAATTAATTAAAGCATCAACAAGACAAGTATGGGACTGGGAATTTAAAATGCACCAACATGGCATACAAAGGAGATAAAAACGTTCAGTCTCAGCAATAAACTCTAGCAATAGCTTCATTTCCTCACAATATTATGCATACCAAGAGTTATGGATGTTGCATTATTTGCATTTTTAAAAGTTCAGGTGAACAAATTATTTTTGTGCGACAAATGACTGAATTTCTTTCTGTGAGAGCGGTATTTCCTAAAAACTTGAAAAAGGCAACCGGACTGCCTTAATTTTGAATTCCCATCATACTGTATCAATTAATACTGCTTTAAAAAGTATGAAAATTTTCTGTAAAACAAATGCAATATTTCCCTTTAAGGTTCTGCTCTTGAGACCTCTTGTTTCAAGTTTTAAAAATCCACCTCTGATCACCCCAAAATGACCACCAAATATAATAGGAGTGTTCTATTCCATACCAGCATTTACCTGCGGGGGGGGGAGGGGGGACCCAAACCTATTGTGTGAGGGGCCCTTTTCGGAACAGTTGTCAATTTTGTTGTGGGAATTATGAGCGTGTATGGAAAGTTTTGGGGACCCCTAAAAGTAAAAATATCGGGGGACCCGTAACATATAGGTTACCTGGCTTACCGGGTATATTCCGCTATATTCTATTCAACGCAGGCCACTGCACGGCATAAAATACATGAGATTAACCAATGTTTCCATTCTTGAGGGATCATGTTTGCAAGATTTTTCGTTTGTCCTCTGGTAGTCCCAAATGACCTTTGCCACCAGAGATGTACGGACTTAGTATTCAATATGGGGCACCCACTTCTGGAGTATGACATCTCTCGAAGTTATCATTCTTGAGGTAATTTGTTGTAATAAGCAATTTTCAAATGTTTCACTTTTGACTTCTGATGACCAAAGGGATCTTTGACCTCCACAAAAAGTGACAGCAATCTTGGGCCCAACATGGGTCACCCACATACCGAGAATGAGATTAATCATGGTGATATAATATTTATGAGGTTTTCACACTTTGACTTTTGATGAAGCCCCCACCAAAACTTTAAAAAAGGTTCTAACTGAACCTTGTTCTTTTCACCATCTTTTTCATTTCCTGTGTGTCACAATAATGCCTCTTTATAAAACTATCAGTTTAGAAATCAAGGAGAATATCAGAATCATGCAGTAATGATGCAGTGCTACCACCAGCATTTTTTAGATTTTCGTAACTTTATAAGTGAGCCTTGGTGTCCTTGTTAAATTCTGAGAGTTGTCTTGTACCCTGCTTCTTTTTCAAGTTAATCCAATGCAAATATTGACTTGCCACCTGGAGAACTACCATTTTGCCAGATCATGATAAATCAAGCACTGCCAAATCCTGAAGATATGTATACAAAGTTACTTGTAGTGTGAAAGGCTTATCTATGTACCATGTCGCATCGTATTATGCACAGAGCGAAAAGGACTTTAGTAAAAAGCCTGTACCAACACCACAATTCACATTGCATGGATTATTTTTAGTCTGAAGCATTCATGTCTTCAATCTGACTTATGGTGACCTGACACGATCTCCACAACAATCAATATGCTACATTTTACCTCCCCATACAGAGCATCCATATACTTAACATGAGAACTGCTAAAGTTTGCCTTCTTCAATATCATGTTACAGGGCTAAATTTGACAAATGCAAGCACACACATACACACCCAACCACAAACCCAAACACATGATAGTGTTCTCCACTAGCCATTTTGCCGGGGCATGCTGCCCGGACAAAATTTGAAGAGCATGCGTCAGTACCTGGTCTTAATGTTGCCACCCGCACAAAAACCTTGGTCCTCTGGACAAAAAATATTGCTTTCAGTTTTTTGATAACGTTTGAATTGTGCAATTCAAATTTAGCATCACATGTAACACCATTTTGCATATAGCCCACCTTAAGTGAGCAAAAATTTTTCGAAAGGGTGAGGGCACCCCTCCCCATAGATCTCTCCCCCAGTGTCATCTGTCAGATCAGTGTCATCTGTCAGATCAGAGACAAGTGCCTGGACAAAATTTGGACCTGTGGAGAACACTGCATGCCATCATGAATTTCTTCCTTGCGACCAGTTATATCCTCTGATTACTAATCAGTAATCAGGAAAGGGGGGGGGGGGGATTTGCAAAAGGTGTTTCTTTGCTCAAATAATTACTTTCATAACTTGATTACTTTATATACTTGATACCACTGTCTTCAAAAATGTCACTTTATTCCATGACAATTTTTAATCACGATCTCCTGCTAGGACCAAGATATGATCAACCCCAAGTATACAGGGACAAGACAATAATATTATGTACAGATCTATTTTCAGCAAAAACACAGATCAAAGCAGAAAAGCGAGTCGATATGATCTCTAACACAGCACGTTTGAACCCGCAAGCAGGCGAAGAAGGGTTCTTAAAGTGCTATTATCATCTCATTAGTTTAGTAACCATGTCACAAGCAACAAAAATAAAAAGCACACCTACAAAGGATGCGCTTTTGTTACAATAACTCAAATACCAAATATAACAGATGGTTTTTGTAGCTGATCATCCATTGTGTTTTCTTAAGGCTTTTAGAAAATTTAGTTTAGAAGTCTTCATGCCTCCAGCAAAAACATATTTTGAGCCAACCAAGGGTCAAAGGTCACACAAACTTTTCAACAAGTAGCAAAGTTGCTTTTTCTCATAGTTTAAACTTGAAAGCCCTTCGATACATGCTGTTGCTAAAATCAACTGCAGGGGCTACATTCAAAGAGAATGAAGCAGAATCCACAGATTGTGTTTCAATCATGGATGAGGACAGACAATCAGGCAACATTTTTCCTCTTAGGGATGCTTAGTTGTCCCTGGGAGATAACTTTTAGGTGATGACAAGTGTTGCTTCTGGTATCAAGCAACACCACCTATATAACAGGTCAGTGAAACTCCCAAGAAACCACAATCTCTCTCTTTGAGTGGTGGGTGCTAGGGGGTTAAAAGGTTACCAGGCACATACCTTTCTTCAAAGTTATTAAATGGAACTTTGAACCATTCTCCAGGTACAATATCATGATGATGAGGCATGAAAGTTGCTTCTTGTTCACAATGGGGAAAAACATCAAAACAAGAAATCCTGCAATTATGGAGCAGAAGACTCATAACACAGAAAAGGTGCTTTAAAAGTGCATAATCTAGGGCTCCCAACAGAGAGACAAAATAATATAGGATTTATTGGATGAATATATAGGATTTTGTTTCCAGAAATATATTCCTATATTTCTGGAAACAAAATCCTATATATTCATTCAGGAAAAAATATACTGTTTTATAGGAAACATAGGTGAAGTGGAGAAGGCAGCAGTAGCGTAACGTAAGGGGGAGGCAGGGGGAGGCCGCCCCCCACTTGTCGTTGTGGGATGGTGTGTCGGTACATTTGCTGATCTTGTCGGTACATCCGCCGACTGTGGATCTTAATAGGCATATCGTGTATTTAATATGCTCAGACAGTATTCCACATGGCTCTTTATCAGGCCTGTAGGCAGTAAGTTAATTCTTTCTATAACTTCGCACTACATGCGCTTTCATCTTCAGTTCTATCTAGCTGTAATGCCTGCCATTTCCAACCTACTGAATTTATTCAACGTTAAAGGTTCCACAAATATTGAAGTCGTGATTAAATAGAAACACGAAAATTAAACATTGCAAAATTCTAACCTCTTTTTCCTATCTTTTGGAAGATTCTTCAACCTGACCATCGTGGCAAATATATGTTATAAGGAAAAAGATATTTCAGTTTCGTCGGGGAGCCTAAATGGGTAAGATGAAAAATGTACTCCTCGAAGAAGACCATGCAGTCGCACCATCAAATTTCTTGGTTTACTCCTAAGAAGGGCAGATTTTTTAATAAAAACCCAAACTTTTTCAACTTTTCTTAATAACAAAAATAACAAAAATGTGAAATCTTTTGCAATATAATCCCAATTTTTTTGCCGCGCTTCACGCACCTTATACCTTGTGATCAGCATCATTTCAACAACCTATTGCTTCCGTCGGGGCTTAGAGTAGCTGGCCCCTAGTCAGGGGGCTTGGCCCCCTGTAGTTTTATGAACTATGAAGGTATGGGAAAATAATGCAATATTTGGGGTGGATGGGGGGGGGTCGCGAGTGCATGGTGACTTGTTAAGTGATAACCCTTTGACAAAATGTCGGTACATTCACTATATGCAGTCGGTACATTTACCTCATTTTCATCCCTGCCCCCCCCCCCACTTCTATCACACCAGTTATACTACTGGTAGGCTGTACACCATCTGACGGTACCTAGTCAGTGAACCGTCGTAATGTTAAGGGAAAATCCTGGATCATTAAATCTGAACCTGAGCAAAGGGCTTTACAATCCACTATTTTGGTGGAATGAGTGCCGTTCTCAAAATGACATTTAGGTGTTTTTTTTTTCAAAGCCATTTGTACACAATGGAACATCATGATCATTGCAGCAGAACCCTCTCCTTAAAGACATACGGTCATCACCCCAAAGTATAATATTAGTGTTGGGTATTAAAATTCTGTGCTGCTTTATACCGCTCTTGGATTGACATCAAAGTTTGAAAATTCAAAAGATGTAAAGTAGCTCACATTCCACACAATGGAGAGAGAGTGCGTGGATTACTCAATATAGCCTTGTACGCTCACCAGGATATGGCCTTAAAGGGATAATTGTCTCATCTCAGGCATTTTCAGTTCTCCTAACTTAGTTCAAACCCTGCCCATAACTGTCTTTAGCTTCTCCTTGTGCAGACACAAACATAGTTTATTGCTTAAGGTCATATCCTGGTGAGTATACAAGGCCCTAATGTGTAATCAAAACACTCTCTGTGCATGATATCTCGTATTAAAGAGTGCCTATTTTTGTCAAAAAATACCTCCAGTTCTCATCAAGGTCACAGATTGTTATATGTAAAGTGGGCACATTATAATTGAATGTCCTGTTTGTCCTTGAAATTTGATAATGTTGGAATGTTTGAATATGTTTCCATGTAGATTTAACACAAATGTACACCATTTGTAGGGTATAACAAACAAAGTTGCTAAAATATTCCCTTCAGCATAAATTCCATTCTATGTCGAATTAATGTGCCGCGATGACATCACAGATTTCCCATAATGCACTTCATCTTGAGAAAAAATTGCAGTCTTTTGAAAATTTGTATCTTCCAAACGCTGCAAGCTATTGAGATGTGGTTTTCACCTCCTAAAAGAGAAAAATTTTCTGCATTTTTTAAACATACTGAATTTTGTCTCTGGAAAATGCCTTTAAGCAATGAAATAGGTTTGTGTCTGCACAAGGAGGAGGAGCTTTATACAGGTATGGGAGGAGCTACAAGATGCATAGTTGGGAGAATTGGAACTGTCTAGGATGACGGGAATTGCCATGTGTGTACAGTAGCATGTGCTCTTATTGTTACATAATAGCCTCTCAAATGATCAAACCGGAAGGTACCAACCTACTCTGTAAGGGTTTTGAAAGTTCAGAATGTCTCCTCTCTATTCATGCATTTTTGTATCTTGAAATTCTGGTGGGAAGGATATGCCAATTTTTCATTTAAAAAATTTTTCACATTTTTTTATTGAAAATCTCCCAAAAAGTATGTTTTGGAACAGTTTTTCTCCACTTAAATTCACCTAACGTTTGTTAGCTTCGTCCTAAAAATCAAGTTTGAACATGCGTGCTAGAATATTTATCTCTATCATGCCCAAGTAAGATCAATTTTGACCAACTGGAACATTGCGCCTTTTTTCAAAAGTGAAAACTAATTCTTGATTTGAAGGGAAAGAGGTGTGTTGTTCTTTGTCTGAAGTGGTCAACGATCCTGTGACGTCAAAGGTAGACATTCAAACCCACATTATGCTTGCACAGGCCTAGAGCAATGCTGTACAATTTCATGTCTCTTTTTTTTAAAAAAAACCCATACATCAACAGATTGAAGAATCTGTTGTTCATTGAATCATGAATTTCTTGTAGTGAAAAATTGGATGCACAGTGGGAAATCAAGAGAAACTTAGAAAACCTCACACTGCAGTGAGAGTAGAAAAAACAAAGGTATTTTGCACATAACAGGCCCATATGCAAGGGGGTTCAGGGGGTTCGGATGAACCTCCCTGCAGGATCTGGAGTTCCGCTTCGGATAGTACTTTAGTAGTATATTATGAGACGTTTGGTGTTTTATGTCCCACATGGTTAGAAACTGAGCCGTAAAACCTCATCTAACTAACTAATCCACATGGCATTCAAAAGCCCTTGAAAAAGTTTCTGTCAAAGTTTTACTATCTTCATAAGCATTATTATAATTAACAGCATGCTCACTTCCTCCGAAATGGGCCGTTGATAGGTTAAATGTTCCACTTAATTGTGGCAAAATCGAACCTCCCCACTGAAAAAGCTGCATAAGGGCCTGCATACCATTACAGGTATGTTAAAAATATTTGTGCAAAATACATTGCTTCAAGGACCTGTACAATATACTAAGAGGTCAATTCATTACAGAATTTTATGAAAAAGATATATTATGTGGCATGGCGAGCATAAATATGAGTATTCTTACCCCTCTTACATCATATATTGATCAAGAAGTAGGAATTCTCTATACTATCTCCAAATGGACTTTTCCAATTTAATTGCAGTGTACATTACAGCTCTGCTGCAGAGGTCTGTGGTGCATGTGATCAAGTGTAAAACCACAAACGAAGAGTGCTGATGCAGCAGGCAGTGAGAAAGCAATGATGGTTTTAGGCCAAAATGATCTCTTATGACTGCTGAAAATAACCCCTGTATGAAACAATTTGACTAGAACACTTACACTGACATTTTAAATGACATATATAGGAAATTTTCCCTTTTTTTAGGAAAATATATGCTTATTTTCAAAATATAAGAATATATTGGATATAAAGGATCATTGGGAGCACTGCAAATCAGAACACTGTTAATAAGAAAATATGTTTGTATTGTATCCTTTCCACTCAAAAGGATTATCATGAATACATCTATATACCAGAATGCAAAAATTGCATTGTGGTTTCGATGAATAGCACTCAGATAATGCCAAGATGTCCCGTTTCTTTCAATCATCGGTTGAATGCTATCTTAAAGTGCTGGAAAGTTACAATTTTTTGTTTATTTAATTCTTGTTAATTCTTGGGAAATTTTGCATTTTGGCCACTGGTGATTTCAGCTGACCTCTGACATCCAAAAACACTCATAGGGGTTTTCTGATGGATTAAATGCAA
>WURT03170582.1:0-10488 GCA_009936505.3 Holothuria glaberrima | reverse complement strand
CAATTTAAGGTACATTAGGGTAAGCCAAACACCCTGACATTTTTCATTTTCAAAATTTCTTGCTGAATAAGGATTATATATATATCTACATCTATATATATCTATATATATATATATATATATATGGACAGAGCATACAGGATAGGCTAACACTAATGTACGGTCACCAGCGCTAACATCCTATCCGTAAGTTGTCGCCACCGTCCTTAAAAAAAAATATCGCCGCCTGCTTTTCTCTTGCGTGTAAAAGTTTGGACTTGCTCAAGTGGCACAGTATTGACAGATTCAAGTTGTCTAAGAAACTTGTAATATTTTAGAAAGAATGCAAGCTCAGGTCAAATTCAGCAAAAAGAAAGAAGGATCGTGACATTGTTCTTCCATTGATGTTTGTATTTTGTCAATGAAATGTTGCAGATTCATCGTCAAATTGGGCACGTTGTAGCAGTCCTGCGGTTCGAACGGTGGCGACCGTATTGGTCACGTGATCCTGTGTCCATGTATTAAAGTCCGTGGGAATATCGGCTGAATCCTATGGTGAATAGCGATAATAGGTCCAACACTAGTGCAACCTACATGTATGGCGTAACTTTATTTAATCTACCCCTCATAGGACCTGAATGAAAATTCCACCAGAATTCCTACATTCAGTTAACCTTATTCATACTAAAGCTATCATGTTATTGCTTTAACCTTTTCATTAATGATCAGATGAATTTGACAAGAAATTTCAGTTTAAATTTTTAATAAACTTTTTGGATTTGTAGAATATCAGATCTGCTGTGTAAGATAAAGATATTTATGGCACGAAATTATAAGGGATTATTCATTTTCATCATTTTCACCGCATGCAAAACATGTAAGGGGTTTGTCAATAACCCAGGTGCGCTGTTTCAAAATGTTACATATGAAATTGTCAAATGTCACACCCCTCCCCCTTCCTCAGATCCCTCTAAAAGTACCTCAGTAAGTGTTCAGTTAGGGAGGATTGTAACGCCGTTTGAGCGGCTTTGGCCGCTTTTTCGAAAGTGGGCCTTATCAAATGGTATGTGGGATAAATGTTCAAGGGCACGACCTAGGCATGGTAGTCGGTTAACAAATAAGTGATTTATTAGGCTGAAGTATTTAGAAGAATCAAAGCTAAAGGGAGGAGAAAAGTAAGATTTTGGGAAAAAACAGGGCACATTGATCCATAAACTTTATGGGAGGAGAACTAGTTAAGCCTATTTAATAAAGAAAAATATCCACCACCGACTGCACCATTCCCTGGTAGACTAGGTCATTACCCAGCAAGAGTATGCCCTATGCGCCTGTGAATGTGCAGAACGGATGACCCCTTCATATACTAGAAGAATGTAGATAAGTGATTACAGGAGTAGGAACCGGGGAAGGGGGTTTAAAGATGCAAGCATCCCCCTTAAGTTCGAGAAAAACCTACGTTGTGGACCCATTTAGAGGAAAGTCATAAAATTTATTTCGGGCACAGTTTCTTTTTTTTTTATTCTTAGGCAAAACTCTCATCCCCTTACGGGAAATATACCATTTATATATTCGGTTTGCATCATTAAAGGGAAAATACAGTCACCCCAATCACTGTTAGTATGCCCCGTCACTCTAGTTCATGAATGGCCTATTTTGATCATGTGACAATACTTTTGTTAGTGAATTGTGAAATTCAAGGAGAATTCCTCCTTGCTTTATCTATTGTAACTCCCTGCTAATAGTTATGTTCAAAACGTCTTCAGAGGTACTTATAATGAAATAAGAAGAGATTTGCAAAAGTTTGCTGATACTTCAAAGCAAATTTTTGGCGACTGCCTATCGCCTTTATGAACGTCATGTTGGTACATTTTGAACACTTACATACAGTAACATGCAATTCGTCCTTTACAATTGGCGTTATAAGGGTATTTCTCTGTGACGTAATTTTATGATCTCAAAGAATGCAGACGGAAGTATCTGTTTGAGAACTTAAGTGAGAGCCTTAACTCAAAGCATGCTACGTTTGGATAGATACAGACAAGGAAAATGCATTGCATGATGTGGCATCTGTGAACGTTATGGCTGTTCGTTGATCGAAATGGTTGTTGTATTTCTTTATGATGTTGGTAGAATGGTCTGATTGTACAGGGCTCGTTACATGTGACACAGTTGTATACTAGAACAACACTCTCAAACATTCCAGCATTATCAAACTTCAATAACTGATGGGGTCTAGGTTCTCGAGTGGCGGTCCGACAACTCAAACTATAGAGGCCCGCTGTAGATTCGAGGAGCCTAAAATTTTCATAAGAAAACAAGACAGTGAACGAACTTCAAAGTCCTAGTTACTTCGGTAAATTTAAAGAAAAACTCAAGTAAAAGAAGCCTGCGATCCACACCACTTTAGAAACCCCGAAATAAGGTATTTAACTCTACAGAATAACAAATATGATTCTGGGACAATAAGATTCTGAGGAAAATACGCCCATTTTACATAACATTCTTTGACCTTGAATTAACAGTATTACTTCATAAAAGGAGCCGACCCTCAAAAGAAGAACTCTTGAGTAAACAATAGAGCATTGTTACAGGTATTGAATACATTCTGTTTCTTTTCACATGGAGCTCTTATGTCAGGCGCGAAGCTACGTGGGACCTGGACCCTCACGTGTTTGTTAGGCCCCCAAAATTATTTGTGTCCTAATACAATGTGTAAGAATTCCCAAGAGGGAGATCAATGCCGTGACCACCCCCCCCCCCATTTGATACCCAAGCCCGCCTAAAAAATTCCGTCTTAGCTACGCCGCTTTTCTTATGTTAAACCATTGAAGAAAATGCCTTTTTATCACTTTGCTTTGAAAAAAAAATTATTTGAACAAGATCGACCAATGAGAGATTCAATTGAACGTCTAACTCCGCCCCCAACCTCTACGGCACTTTTTCTTGTTTTGCTAAGCTACGTTAAGGTACCGTATTTCTTTTTTTGACTGAGAGCACCTGCTAGGCCATAGCATGGACTATTCGAAACCTGAGTGGCAGACAATAATGTCCCTAGTGTAAAATTACTTAGCGCACGGGGCGGACGAAATTGTGCACAGTTCAACTATACAGAACAGTAGCTTCAGAGTAGCGGTATACCATGTTGGTGAGCCAAAGAGATCACTGCGCAGGCTACTGATTGCTTAAGTTCGGGGCAATCTCCGCTACTGATCTTAGCAAGCCTACTACACGTAATGAGACGTACCGTACCGTATGTTACTTGGTGGAAACTTTCAAAGATCCTTTGGATATTCAATCACGGAAGTGCTCAATTTACGAGTTTAATTTGTATTTGTCAGTCGTGTTAACATGCTGTATACTATACTTGCAGCTGTATTGAAATTTACTCATATATTAACGGATGTTATTAATTAGCTAACCATGTGTGATCGCATCTGTTCAAAATATAAAACAAAGCATTACCATTACATAATATGATCCACACAATTGTCAGCGAAAAGACACAAACATTCAACTGTTTAATTTGTTAAATATTATAAAACCCATAACAATATTTGTCAGAATTTATTTGCAACTCGTTTGATTCTGTGTGCCAAGATAAGGATAATCGTAATTATACTGAAGGTTGGTTCTCATCTGAAAGTATAAATAAGTAACCAACATGTATTAATATTGACATTGTGATAATTTTGAAGTTTCGATTGCCAGACGACCCTTTAGGACTAAAAGTATGGATGCCGACATTCTACTCATTCTGACGTTTCCTATGGTAGACCTTCTTACATGGTCTATTGCTTTTCTGAAGTTCTCTGTTTTGCACACAGCGCATCTTGAACTTTTTAACTGCAGGTCATAAGAATCATGCGCATGCGCACATTAAAGAGGAAGTGCAGTCCCCCAATTTGAATTTGTTTAATCACGCTTTTTACTTATTTTTTTAAATTTATGCAGAATAACTCTTTGGTTTACCTTCAATATTCAGTGTTTTTTATACAGAAACACAATGAAAGATATTTTGAGAGAAATTTAAGGAGATCTGTAAGATTTAGCAGATTTTAAAGTAATATTGAGGCCACTGCTTTCTCCCATTAACGTAATGGTGAATTAACGAATCCTTCTTTTCATTCCATCCTTCAGGAATCACTACTCGTCTCTGATGACCACCAGTCCCTATTTCAAAACAGTGAATACATCAATCAAGACATCAAACCAGTAACAGCGCCACCACCACAACCAGTAGATGACAAAAGCAAAGTACTTCCACTCGCTACTTCTCAGTCCATACCAGTGACGTCACAATCTCCTCAGCCAGTCGTACAGCCTGGACAACACGATCCTAATCGGTGGAACTCTAATTACCAACAGGAAACGCCAATCATGAAACAGGAAATATTGGACCCCACACATGCCGCCCATGACACGACAGCCCCCAGCCCAGCCATGAGCCAACACCACCCCGGAGGTAGGATGGGCGCAGAATCTCCATTAGACTGTAGTGTGACAAAACCACGACCACAGATAGGCAACCCTGTTACAATGAGTACAGTCGTCAGCAGGCCACAGGTGACGTGTTCAATAACAGGAGGCGCTATGACAGAACCGACGCAAGCTGCCCCACCATACTCATGCCCACAGACTTACGGAAGTGAGATCACCGGTCAAATGAATGCCACGAATATGGGTGAGCGAACACGCCAACCGGAAGCAACTGCCACTGACGGAAATGACAAAAGAGTAATAGTGCCTGCAGGTAAGAAAAGTGACATTTTCGATAAATCAGTAAAAAAAAGACTACTTAAATACTTCCATAAAAGAAACATAACCTGCATAGTTTGTTTGGCCACCGTCCTCTTTGAAACTTCTGTAGAACAGAACTACAATCGTATATTCAATATCTATCTTCATTCCTAACCTCCCCCTTCCCCTTCTCCAAATAAAATGAAACGAACTTAAGTACGTTTTATGTCATTCACCAGTCAGTGGGCATAAAATGCCAAATGTAAGCAAAGGCAGCTTTATGGTTTTTATTTCATTTTTATTTTTTTTTTTCTGATGGGTATTTCATTTTTTTTCTGATGGAATGTGCATTTTTCGTGAAATTTGTTTAATTTTAGCGGCATACTTCATAGAGATAAGCTGTTTCTCACATGTGCAATATTAAACTCTGTACCCATAACTCAAAGGAGGAGGAGGGGGTATACGTGAAAGAAACCATTGCCGTTTGAAGTCATCATAGACAGGCTTATATATTTGTTTCAACCAGGGAGGTGATATTAGACCTCCCTGTTTCACTAAACATCCTCCTTTCCTTTGTCACTTGCCTTATGTGAGTTATTATTGTATCCACCCATAGATAGTTAGTTAGATGAGGTTTTACTGCTCAGTTTGTAACCCATAGAGAAACAACTACTAGAATGTCCGAATATTTCAAGTGAAAATTGCTGGGTAAAAAGTAAGAGCGCCCTCTTTATATCCGCATGAGCTAACGCATGAGTTCTGGTCATCGCACAAACCCCAAGGTTGTACTAGAGAGCTTGTTATTGTATAATTAACCTCAAATGGGGAAAATGGCGCTGAGATGCACTTGGCACGACTTCTCCAAGTTGCTGTGTACTCTCCTCTAGGGGAGAAAAAATGCGGCCACAGAAAATGAAACGGCTTGAACTTCAGTTTACAAGAAAATATGAAATACGACTTTAGTAAGTCTTTTCTCTGATCAATGAATCTTCCAATAAAACCACGATGTATTTTTAAAGAAAGTCTCGAAAGAAAAACAAGAGGAAGAATAAAGTAAAATAAGGCAGACTAAATCAAACGCCTGAAAAGCGTCAACGCATTGGAGCATGTCTTATGGCGTTTTGACGGGAAGTCATTTAAAACACCTGTATCCGCCGAGTAGGTTCGATACTGCTTGGAACCAAAATGGTGAAGGTAATGAAACTACAACGGCGGCAGGTGATTTTTAGACGAACGGTCGATTTTTGAGGCAAGCAGGCTTTGTGCTTTTTTATCATTGATAGATTGGAGAGGAAGATGAGCTTTTCTCAAGTTAGTTTGGTTAAAGAAGCAGTCTTTCTTCCAAATTTTGATCTACAAACTACAGTTTGATCTGTGAATGGTAGACAAGTATTAAGTGTACAATTGTGATGCAATGCAGTGCGATTACGACTTTAAGATTCCTCAAATTTAACAGTAAACCCTGAATTTAATAGGTTTATTTTTGGTTGAATTTATTACTGAAACACCAAATTAGATTAAAATGTTGAAAATTATTAAATATTTATGTTTCATTGAGGTGCACTGCATAGGCTCTATACCAACGGAAGTACTAATGGAAAGTACTGTTTAAATTAAGAGATTGGCTTATCACTGCATGTACAATTACCCTACGGAGTAGAGATAAATTTCCCTGTCAATCCTAGCTTCACAAACATGAAGTATATCATTGATTATAGGGAGACTTCATACGGCTTGCCGCAGACTAGTATGTATGTTTATAATATGTCTGTGGCAATATTTCCTTCTTTCTGTTTTTTTGCAAAACCGACCAATCAATGCAGCTATTATACCCAAATAACACCTGGGTCAATCATTCAATTAAAAACGAAACATTAACACGGAAGGGGCCCTTGGTGGCATTTTCGAAAGTTGGGGCACAGAAATAATTACTGGGGGGGGGGGGTCATAGCATATCAGTTGTAAACATTTGTGTTTGGAGTTTAAAAATGACTGAGAAGTTCCGGACACTCGTGGGGAGGGAGAGGTTTACCGGTGAGTAAGTTCTGTTATTCGACATTAGATGACACGTTTTTACATGCAAGCTCTGAACTTATGATATTAAAATGAAAACTATAAGAACAAGTGAAACGAAAATGGAATAACCCTATTAAAGGGGAGTTTTATCACCCCAAACATAGTAAAGAATCCCCTGGTATATGTACACACAATTAGAGACCTCACTTTTACAGACATTAATTCAAGCAGCACAGTTGCTTCAAATATTTAAACCACTGTAATTGGTCCATGTTGACTTGCGAAAATCAATGAAATGTGATGTACTGTAATGGGGTCATTGAATAATTGGGTCAGATTACAGTAACATCAAATTCATATACAGAAGTGTACTCAGTAGAAATGATCTTCAGCAAACTTTAGTATCGCTAACTGAAACTTTATTTGGAACGTACAGCAGAATGAGGTCTGGGGGGCGGGGGTTGTTATTGACAGAATAGGTACCTGTAGCAAATTCCGTGAGAAAATTTTAACTGTCTGACAAGATATTATTGGACTTTTAGTCAAACGCTTTAAACTATCTGTAATAGGACAAAAGTACAGTCGCAAGGAGTGCCATGTGGCCAGAAAAGTTACCAGCTGAGCGGACGGATGTTTTCCCTGCTTCTTCTTTTTTGTTATTGTTGTTTCGTCGTTAGGAAAATCACAAAGTGGCTGAAGCCTCTTGTAGCGGAAGACAGAGATAGCTGCCACTCAGGCTCTAAAATTAGTAGAACTCGAAGCTCATAATGTCATACTGTTCCCATGCTGTCGTGACACACAACCCTTTCTTGGGGGCAACTTTGAATAAATTTAGAATCGTGTATGGGACTCTACTTTGTCCCCCTCTGAAAAAAAGCTATTTATAATTTATCTGTTAGGCCTTGCATTCAAAGACAAAAGAAAAAGAAAATATTTTTCATCTTTTCTGCTTTAAATATCACACGTTTATCCACTTATCCTCTTTGGTAATAGCTTAAAATAAAATGAAAATAATTAAGCAAATAAAGTAAATAAACAAAGGTTTACCATTGCCTGTATCAGTGATGCGGCTCAGAATGATTGTCTTTAAGTTATGAAGGTGATTTCAATGTAAAGCTTCGAATAGTCCTATAGAACTCACTTTGTTAAATCGTCATAAAAAAACATTCGCTCTTTCCTTATCTGTTCGCAAGCATTCAAGTTGACTGGATGTGCTCGGTATCCCTTTAACATGTGATTCGGTTTGCTAGAAAGATTTTGAGATTGCTTGGGGATTTTCATATTAGCTGCTATCCTAAGCTTCAAGTCAAAGCTGGTGATTGATGATATAATACCTTAGGGGGTAAAGGAATTACCATCGGGTAGTTATTGCTTGGGTCTAAGTTTACATGACTGCGCCACGGATTGTATTTGTTTCTCAGTGACTCTAAGGGACGTTGTTCAGAGGACGAGTTAAAGCTTCGCAAACATAAATGGTTGTGGCCAAGTAGGATGACGAAAAAAACATTCTAGGGAAAATTTGCGAAGTAATTTCTGTAGTTTTAACATTTACGAATATTATAAACTTAAATTACAGTTTGTTCACGAGAAGAGTCACAGGCTCGTAACCTAAGAAGATATTAAATGGGGGAGGGGGTAGGCTAAGACAGCTTCCAAAGGGCAAACTATTTCTAGGGCGCGGGCAAAACATATTTTTTTGTTTTCTTGAAGGGAAAATGCAACCATCCCAATTAGAGTAAGTGTGCCCCGTCACTCTAGTTCATGAATGACCTATTTTGATCATGTGATAATATTTTTGTTAGTGAACTGATAAAGCACCATACGTCTAGCACACCCGTGACCCTGAAAGCTGTGTAAAAGAAATTTGGTTCATTCTTAATTCATGAACAGAAGACTTGAAATTGTATTAAAGACCTATGTCTACACGTATTTTATGTAGACTAAGCTACGTTAGGGCTCACGATGGATAAATGAAGGAGAGGTCTCGGTTGCTTGACGAAAATTGGAGGATTTCCTTAAAGTATGATGCACTGTATACTTGCCCTGCTCGCTTGGCGGACGTGCATTACTCCTGCGCCTATTTTGTCTGCATTCATACTACCAGAGTATGTACATCACAGGAGAAGTACATATTCGACACCTGCTATGAAGGTAAACTGTTCACTTGAGATGGTATGTCACGTGATCAGTAACCGTGTGCCTTTGTCCTCAGTATCGACCCACATTTAAAAGTTAAGTAATCGCGTAGTTCCAGTGGAAGGGCGTGCAAGTGTTGGAGTACGATTCCACCACCTCAAAATTTTTCCCCGAGTCACCTAACTGGAAAATTCAAGAACAAAAATATTCCCCTTCTGCATTTGCACCCCGAACGATTTGGTGGAGTCCGTTTGAGCCCCTATGAATCTTTTTCAGTCTGCCAGGTTATACCACTGCTTATAGCTTAGTTTCAATTGGTAAATACGTAACGTTTGACATCAGCAGAACACGTACTAAAATCAACGATCAATGGAAATAATCGTTCTAATAAATCATAAATCTTAGACACCACAGACAAGAATAGCCGTTTTATTAATCCATTATGATTCATAAAAAGCTTTTTGATTCTTTGCGTTGCGTATCGATTACAAGACACGGTAAAAAAAGTACTTTACCTTCTTCTCAGGTGAGGTCGAGGACCTGTAGTTACTTATTCCGTATGCACTTTCATTTAACGTTTTCACATTTCACATTTCTAATGAAATCTTTTCGAATAAGGATATTGCTTCAAAAACATTTCAGCAGTAATTCAAAACAGTTTCAAAAGATCTAGTGACACGGAACTCTCCTTTGTAGGTACCCCACTGGGCGAACGACCTTTTAAGTTCTGCTCTTACAGTAGCTACGATAAAGCCGAGCAGCTCCTTGTAGCCAAGAGATGTGAAACAGAGCCGCTACGCAGGCTACTTTGCAGACATTTTTTTCGTTAAATCAGGGAGTTCCCCGGGGAGTTTTCATATTCATACATACAGGTGAGACGACGGTGGGAAGGGTGGAACTGTACTGTACCTTAATAAAAATCCATACTTGGTGCAATTTAGAGATAGGCGAGAATAATAACATGAGGCACTCAAATCAGTTAGATTCGTTATTTGTATAAGTCCCTGGGCCTACAGTATCTTTAAGATTCCATAAGAGTTTTTACTTTTGTCCCAAATTCATTGTCAGACATTTGTTTCAAAGTGTCTCTTATTCGCAGGCCAATAACACTACAAGGTATCTATACGGAAGAGCGAGGGGAAGGGGGTTCCAAGCTGCAAAATATTTTTCAAGTGGCGAGATGTGCTACGATGAATTAAGGCAAAACTGTAGTATTTTCTATTGTCAAAACAAAAATAAAAATGGAAAGCGAGAATCTTTTCTTGGGGCCGCCGATGGTCAATAGAATACGGAGATCCTCATTCCTTCCGAATATTCCTTGTTCCTTGTTCAGTCAGATCCTTAGGAAGCTGACCTTGTTCAAACTACGGTGACCTTGAATATCCCTTTGTTGAAACACGTTCCATGTATCTTACATGGGGTGATTTTACTTAGCATCCACGACACGTGTACAATTAACTACGTCTGGTACACATTTCCTTACCTGTACTGATTGAGTTTAGTTTAAGTTTAACGTTTGAGGGTCAGGAAGCCATTTGGCTCATTGACGACCCTATACCAGAGTGAGCATGGATGAACACCGGCGAGCTTCGCCTTCTCTTTTCGACTAGTGCTCAGAGG
>WURT03170560.1:0-10488 GCA_009936505.3 Holothuria glaberrima | reverse complement strand
TCTGAGAGCGCTCATACCATGAGCTTAATTTTCACATGCCGGCTTTACTTGTGACCCACAAACCACATTATTGAGCCCATGAAACAATTATAATGAAACTTTTGTCACTTTATATGTTGAGGAAAATATCAAAATTTGAAAGTATGCTATTGCACAGGGGCCTGGTTATGCCCACCGAGCAGGGGGCCAAGCCAAGGAGCAGGGGACCTGGCCCCCAAATGCCCCCTTGGCCACGGGCATGCATTCACCCCAATTTGAAACAGTATACTAACCTAATTCGGGAAAGACTCCTTTTAATTACGTGACAATATTTTGTCACTTATTTGGTAAATCCAAGCAGAATAACTCTCTGATTATTTTTGTAAGGGAAACAAGAGAAGTTTTAAGATTGAGATCATATTTGAAAATAAACTTGGGGCCACTTAAAATTCTCTTTAAACAGTTTAAAGAGTTTACCATCGTTTTATGGCTTTGTTTTTTATTCGTGCTTAGACCCTTTCCAAGTAGTAATTGCGAGGTCACTATCGTTCAAAAGAGTCTCAGTTTCCCACCTTCGCGGCATGCGTGATTGTCTATACATAACAAGTGCGGGGATAAGGCATAAGGCTAACTGACGTCAGTCTGACAGGCGTCATCGACCAGGCATATACACTTTATCTCCTTCCTACGGTTCTTTGTTCTTGCTACTTAGAAAATATTCAATAACAATAGAGGGAATGTACAAATGCGAACGAATTCTTAATCAATATAACACTTACGTCGAGATTCCGTTCATTTGACAAGTAAACAAGTGAGCTTTTGTCAAAGGGAAGAAAAATAAAATAAAGTATAACGAACCTATATGAAAAATTGAGTCCTCAATAAGGGCAAAATAATTTTTAAACTTTCTTTATCATAGAAAGTCTTTTTACTACGACAACACTGGGGCGGGTACTTAAAGAAATCAAGTTCCTTAAGGGTTTATAAAACTTTATTAAACTTTATTAAACTGTATGGATTTTTCAAAAGTTCGGCTTTTGTCGAAACAACTGCACATAAGGTAAGGGGCTTCAGCGTATTTCCTGAACAGTATGGAATAGAAATTCTGCACGAGGTGGTGTATTCTTGCATAACCTGCAATGTTTATCTTAAATTCAGGCGGATACTTATATGAAAAGATCTAAAAATTTCTATCTTGCATTAAATGATCTTTGATATCTTTTGTAAAGAATTACTCTAGGGCCTTCGTTGTTTCACTAAAACATAAAGTCATGTGTCAATAAAAAGAGACATAAAAAGACAGAATTACCTGTGAAGGTCAGAACACTTGCCAAAATCACAAGGGTGAAGTCTTTTACTTCCATTTTTATTTGGTTAATTCCTGATCGCACTCTGATTATTAAATGGTTTTTGGCAGAAAATCCCCAAATGGAATAAGACTGGTATAAGCTCAAAGTGCTAACTTTTTCTGCACGACCTTCCTTCTGAAATACATGCGTTGTTACGTTGGACAAGAGCAAGCTTATGTAAAAGTAAGTATGGTTTAGCAGCCTTGACATTTATGTCTATACTGAATACCCAAGGTTTGGCTAAAGTAAACAAGTCAACACGCAGTCAGCATGTTTCTAGCGACAGAAAAAAACGGACACGCTCTTTTCTTTTTTCCAAATCAGACTACAAAGAGATGAGAAAAGTGAAATATTGCACTTTTCGATCAACCATATTAATAAAGAAGCTGTCACGATTTTTAATAAAAATGATGAAAAAATATTGACGTATATAAGCTACGTCAATAATCTTTGATTGCCTCTTTGTCAATGTGTTTGATGTGGAAAGAGCTGACCAGAATCGTTATTGCAGACTCTGAAAGAAACAGAAACTCATATGTGTTTCATATATCTTCAATCATAAACCAAGAAACGTAAATCTTGTGAAAAGTTGCATCAGAATCTGTCATACGTAAAGCCAGGGAGGGGATATGATATTATGATATCACCTCCCTGCGTACACCATGTAGGATGTGCAAGTATCACTAAGGTTGATGCAGTAGCAAGTCAAATTCAGCTTCGGGGTTTGTTTTAAAAATTTTGACTGGAGTACAGCGCAAAATTTGCAAGGGTCTTGGTCGACTTCGTAGCTCCAGGAGTATACGTATCTTCAAAAAATCTCTTAAAGATCACATTTATGCAAACTTGAATGCGAACGAGGCTAATGCATAATAACGTTTATTTCTAAGTGTCATTGTTTTGTTAAATGGTCTTTCTGAATCTTCTAATCATTTCTACTAATTGAAGTAATTGTGTACTTGTTTTGCTTTTGCAAAGGGGTAACTCATCCCCACAAGCAGCTGTTGCTTTCTCTCAGTTGTCCCCAGTATAGTAACTTATAACGAAAATGTACACTGTATCTACTTATTAAAAAGGTGAAATGTGTGTCAATAAATTGAAATTGAAACTGACATGAACCTTCAGGACTTTCTTGTTTTTACATTGTATGAGGTGACGAGGATTTATGGTGTCCTTCAGGAACGTAGCTCCTCAGAACTCCCTCGGGAGTAATGTTTGGTTTTGCCCCTTGGCTCTTCGCCAGAGAGTCGAGGGGACTTTTGAAAAAGCATTAAAAGCCATGTGAGGGCAGGAGTGGGGGTCAGAGTTCTTCCTCCGTTGGAGAATTTTCTAATGACCAATAATATGTGCTATAATATGTAATACTCGACGACGTCCAGTCGTCACGGGTTTAAATCATGCAGATACACTCCGATTGTTCCAATTTTTCTCAATAGAATCCAAATTAATGTTACAAGTTTGTTTTGACAAAAACTGAAGATCCACCAATTTACTTCATTGGATAGAAACCAAAAGAATTCGATCCTCAAGTTTGCGTTATACATCCTTTCGATGGTCCGTAGTTTTTGTCGTCGGTCGTTGAGTTACAGACCCCTAGTCGGAGAGCTTGGTCCCCTGTTGGGCAATTCATGCATGCTTTCTCTAGCATGACATGATCTGCATAGCGCTTTGTAATATTTTTTGTATCATTTTGTCGTGAAAATGGTAAAAGTTACTCCTATACAAACTAATTTATAGGCCTAAAAATGATAGCTCTCATATAAACTTCATGAAAAAATTGTGCACTTGAATAAAATAGAGATGAGCCTTATACTTAGAATGTGTAAAGCGGGAAGCGCAATATCGAAGTAGTTTATCCTTACGGTGTACAAGTTGTGTTGGAAGTGACCTTTTTGGTTAAAAATACGTGTTCTTGTGGGTGTCAACATTTTAGTATTGTTGCATGGAACTTCCGCGGTACATACAGTGCTCCTTGGTGAGGGAAGATAAAATTACTGAAGATTTGGGGTTATATAGGGAACATGTCTCACTCCAGGTTTGGGTCTACGACGAGTTTCTTTAATAAAGGAGAGGTTTAAGATGTCGGGGCAACTCTTTAATTCAGAAATAGCATACAAAATCAACTTACTGATGTATGAAAGAAGCAATCTGGAAACATTTTCCAAGTACAACTAAGATTAAAGGGCATTCTTCAGCGCATGCTTGCAGATTGGTTCGAATCAAAACCTTCTTGGCGATGTCCTCACCATGCGTCTTCCAGGGTTATGTACTTACTCCACCCTTCACTGATTATCTCAGTGCTTTAAATGGAACCTACCTTGTTTCTCTGAAATATTCAAATTGTTCTTTCTTCTTGCGGAAGTGAGTAGTAAACTAAGTGTTACTGTATCAACCGTTTAAATAGGAAAACTAAAACCCATGCTCCGTTTGAAAAGAGAAAAATCAAAGAAAGTCATAGCTGTTGCTGAAACTGTTCATAGAGAAAATGTTGTTCCTTTGCTCAGATATTCGCCTACACAATGATACCTTTTAGAATAAAAATATTTCAAAGCTACAAAAATGAAGACGAAAGTATTCTCAAAGTCATGAATTTATAGAGGAATGTCAATTCTGTGTGCAGACAGAGATTTAAGTTGCCTTTTTGTATTATCTGAAATGAAAGGCAACCTCTTTTAATAGACAGCCAAAGATGCTACATATATAACCAAGAGAAGCATCCGTAGAAAATCACGTTCTCATTCTGGGGTCTTTTGTGTTACATTATAGGGTTACCTTGCATTGCACAACCTTGGTGATCCTACCTAAAATATGTGCGGAAAAATAATACTTCGATATTTCATCCGTTTTAACTTTAATAATATATTTTACATTTACGACAGGCTAAGAGTTTTAATTTGTTTCAATTTCAGTTCTGTTGTGAACTCGTAATGGAAGGGTGCTGTCACAGTTAATTTGCACGATTTAATACTTTAATTCAAAATTTCTACCGTATAGAGTAAGTCCACTCTGGGACTTGTTATCTCTCTTTTCATTTCTTCTTGTAGTGTCGGTGGCACTCAAGGTTTTCCGAGACTGGTATTAGGAGCAAAATCCTCAAAAGGCTAGCAGCTTAGGTTGAGAAAGATCTCCTTTTCTTTAGACTGCTATATAGTTTGATAGATCCATGAAAAGCCAAAAAATTAATAAACGGGTCAAAAGAGAGGGCGCAAAGTTTGAAACTGCATGTCAGTTTAAATGTGCCTCGGAAGTTTTGAAACATCGAACCCTATTAATTTTGATAAAAAATTAGGCCCCTCTTTAGGTCGACCCATCAGCTTCTTGATATTATAATCCTCAGATCTGAAGTAAAACCTGGATTATTTGGATGCCTAGAGGATCGTAGCCTGGGGGAGGGGATAGGGGATTGGAGTGGCTGTGTCACCAGACATAAAGTTACCAAGAGTCATGATCTTGGTTATGACTGGGATTGGAGATTCCTGTATAATGACGACCGCCGAATGATTATGCAGAAGAAATAACTGAACGTTAGGCAAATAACTTACAAAAATCTCTTCTTTGCTTTGCCTGGTTGACAGCAGTTTTCGAACTAATTGATAAACGTCATGAATTTCAAGATATAATGCACTCGAAATTAGAGATAAACCTTTCTTTCTTAAGCGTTAAGGGCTTAACCGAGCAGGAATAGGGGAATTTTGGATCACCATGTCACCTGATATGAAGTTAATAGGAACAAAGATCTTGTTTTTGGCTAAGCTGGAGAATCTTGTCAAATGAAGACGGCCGAAAAAGTATGCAGGATAAAAAGGAAAAACCTACAATAATCACTTCTTTGCCTTGCCTGAAAAGAAAGCATTTCTTCAGACGAATTAATTAACTTCATGAAATACTCAAATAAAGTAGAGATAAGCCTTACTTTCGCGAGGGATGGGTTAAGTCACTGCGGAAAATGCATAATCGGAGCAGTATATCTTTTATAGTGTACAACTTGCGTTAAAAGGGATCTTTTTCGGTCAATACACGTCTTCTTGTGAGTGTCAATATATTCTATTCAAGGGCTGGCTTTGAGCATGGGCCAACAGGGCACGCGCCCAGGGGGCCCACACTAAGGGAGCCTCCACAAACTGGGTTGTCATATTTTAGGGTCATCGGGAGACGCTGTCCAGCTGAAATTTAAATATCATCTCACATCTCTCACATGAGCCCCTAAATGTTCTGCATTGTTGGGAAGGTGTGAAGAGAAACAAATTCAAAGTGGTGGCAATTGTTCTTAGATTGCTTATAAATTAGTTCAATTTTAGTTTCATCAAGGAAGCTGGGGAAACTACATGGCTAAAATTTTCGGGCACTTAATATACTGTCAGAAAATTAACCAAATGACACCGAAAGAAAAACAAACGAACATTATTGCAGAGCTCCAAAGATCGATATTTTCACACGAATGAATGAATTTGGCGGAATTCCCTTTTCACTCCAACCAGGTATCACTAATTTGGTAGTTGAAATTTCATGCCTCCTGCCCGGGTAAGACACCCTGCCAAGTACCCCCCCCCCCATTGGGGAAAAGAATAATTAGCTTGGTGTGGCAAAATAGCCTGAAACTCAAGAATATTGTGTTTACAAAACACATGCAATTCCAACTATGAGGTCCAATTGATCGCAAATGACTGTCGCTACTGGTCATCGTTTAAATGGCAAAAACCTTGGCTATATTCAGAATGTCGTGGTCTCAGTTTTTAGACCGGTTGTTTGTGTGATTATGAAAAAAATCAGTCTTTGTGTTTTTAATGAATTAATCGTAAAACTGTAGTACTAATCGGTATAAACTTCCGCGACGAAGCTGAAATGTCTTTTATAAAGAATCAGTAAGACAGCAAATTTTTCGCACGCTCCTCGCGCAGTTAGCTGCACGGGTCAATAGTGCTAGGAGAGCTATGATGGGGACACATCAACCCCGTATTGGCTCACTGAGGGAAAAAATGGAAACAAAAATCAGGTATATACAAGCCTGTAATGTCGTTCCATACTCATGCAAATAGTGCCCGAGAAGTGCCAATTCTGGTGATCTAGGAGGTGTTTCCATCTAAACTTTTCTTAAGCGCTTCGCGCCAACTCTCGATAACGTTCCTCTTACGTAGGCTGCTGTTCTCCAATTCCTACCGAAGTCACAAAGACGTCCTTCTTTGCACAAACCATAGACCTACCCCTGTATTCTTATGCCAATTTGTCCGAGAGATTACCCCCACCCATTCCCTGTTTGGCAAATTTTAGTACCTCAGTCATCACACTTTGTTTTGCATCACTTTACTCAGTATGACATCTTAGCAAGACCTGAAAATTCCGCCATTCTATTTTCTGAAATAAAACCGTCCCAAAAGCCTAATGGCTAGGTCAAGCATAATTTCAGTTATTTTTTGTTACTTTCAACACGGTTCTGTTATACAAAGTAATAAATTTCAACACCTAAATTGCACTAAATTGCACCCTGTTAGGTTTTTTTTCTAGCTCTTGAAAATCCCCACCCCTTTTTGTCAATCAAATCCTGGATTCCCCACTGCGATGATATATCTAGCTTTTAGACCTAATTTGTTGAACATTTATGGTTTGAATTAAAGCGCCCAGCCGCTGAAGAGGTAGGCTTACGCAAGTAGCCCAATCTATCATGCCAGTTCTTTTATTAAAGAGCCAAATGACTGTCCACATAGGTTCGTTACCTGGGTCCCCACATTCGTAAATTCGGCAATGTTCTTATTGTTGCATGGACATTTGTTAAATGCAGTACTCCCTGCAATGAGGAACGATTGGATAACATACTGAAGGTTTTGGGGATGAGGTACGTCTTTGTCCAGGTTTGGGTCTACGACGAGTTTTTCAATCAGTGGAGGGGTGAAAAGTCGATACAATTGTTTAAAAAAGTTCAGAAAAAGAATATAAAATCCACTAAATGATATATAAAGAAGCAATTTTTAAGCTTTCTAGAAACAAGTTGAAATAAACGTCATTCTTGAGCGCATGTTTTCAAACTGATTTGAATTAAAACCTACTTGGCGATGTCCTCATTGTGCGTCTTACTTACATACTCTACGCTTAACAGATTTCCTCAATGCTTTAAATGGAAACTTATTCCTCTAAAATATTTAAATTGTTCTGCTTCTTGCTAAAGAAAATGGTATACAGATTGTTACTAGATCGACCGTGTACATAAGAAAAGTCAAACCAATGCTCCGGTTGAAAAGAAAGAAATTCATAGCTAACCGAAACTGTTGATAGAGAAATTTAAGTCTTTATTCAGATAGTCGATAGAAGAAAGATCCCTACTGTTTTGGTTAAGATCCAAGGTCATATGAGGTCACAGAGGTCAAAAACCGAAAACCTTCTAAACACGATATCTCCAGGTAGAAAACATGGATGTTTTTCATACTTGGCATGTATGAGTATTAAGGTCAAAAGATAAACTCTATCGATTTTGCTAAAGGTCAAAGGCTATCTAAGGCCACCGGAGGTGAAAAAAGGAAATCACTAAACTGACTTGTAAACACGATATCTCATGGACAATCTTCGTACTTATATGACTTTATCATATTAAAAGAAAGAATCCTATAGTTTCCAATGGAGGTTAAAGTCATTTGAGGTCATAAGAGGTCAAAAACCGAAACTCTCAGAAAACACGATATTTCTAGACAGGGATGATGGATCCTTTTCATATTTGGATAAACGGGTCTCCACTGTAGCTTTATTTATTGACTTATGAAAGGCCTTTGATACCATTATTCATATTACTTTACTCAGAAAATTATGCAGTTATGGAGTACGGGGTGTGGCACATAATTGGTTTACAAGTTATCTCACAAATAGGCAACAATATTTCCGCTATAATGGTAGAGATTCTAATACTAAGGAAATTGCTGTCGGTGTCTCACAAGGATCTATACTGGGACCTCTAGTTTTTATACTATATATTAATGATATGTACAACTCGTCAAAACTACTTTAGTTTGTACTCTTTGCTGATGACACAACTGTCTATTGTCACAACTCAATGTTAATGAAGCCATTCAAGTGGCATCTTTAGAATTAAACCGTGTAGCTGACTGGTTAACTGCTAACAAGTTATCGCTAAACATTAATAAAACAAAGTTGTTGGTTTTTGACAACAGTAGAGGAGATAATCCCCAGTTCATCTTAAATTTCAAAGGTACCATAATAAAAAAAAATAGTAATTTTACAAAATTGTTAGGTATTACAATTGACAGTAAGCTTTCTTGGAAAAATCACATAGACAATGTCGTAAAATCCGTTTCTAGAATGGTTGGTGTTATGAATAGATTAAGACATCATCTTCCCAGCAAAATCTTATTAGCTGTTTATAGTTCTCTAATTGTCCCTCATCTCACCTACAGTATCTTACTATCGGGTAATTCCTCCCAAACTTACATCGACAAACTCTTTGTTCTCCAAAAGCGGGCTATTCGTTTAATCTCAAATGTTCCACCTTACACCCACACACTTCCGTATTTTTATAACCTTAACAATTCTTACTTTTAAGGATCACTATAAAGATCAGTTAGGCATCTTTCTATATAGAAACCACAATGGTCAACTTCCCTATGATTTGAATTCGTTTTTCCACCCAAACAGCACTCATCATAACTATCCTACAAGGGGAAGAGATAATCTAATACAACCTTTCACACGAACAAGGTTTGCTCACTCTCACGTGAGAAGTTATGGTGTATACCTCTGGAATTACCTTGATGCTAAATTACGAAATTCCCCTAATATTATTTTTTTTTGAGAAGTACTTCAAACAATTTCTGTCCTCCTTATATCATTTTTAATTTGTTTCTTGTGTATTATGAGCCTTAAATTCCTTACGATTCATTGCTGCACTTTTCTGTACATACCTGCATAATATTTTGTTTTACTTTTAAGTGAAAACCTCTGGCATGGACCAGACTACAAAGCTTTTAGCTTCATCTGGTCCCATTTTTTTCTTTAATTACGTACGGTAATTATTATTTGTCTGCATTTCATTTTGTATAAACAAGTGTATGTATTGCAACTGAAAAATAAACGAAACGAAAAGAAAAAATATTTGGTACGCAGATGTATTACTTTAAGAGAAAGAGAACCCTTCGGGTTTGTTGGAGGTCGAAGTTCATCTGAGGTAATCAGAGGTGAAGCTACGAAAATCTCGTAATTAAATAGACAGTGGGTGGTATCTCCAAATTGTATCCGGCGTTTGGTTATACAAAAAAGTTAAAGTTAAATTTTGTACCATTCTAAAGATAAAATTATAAAGAAAAATATTTATTTTTCACAAGCAGAACTATTACAGTAATACTTCTTATTTGAATCACTTTGTTATGAACACGTGTAAAGGATGCTGTGACAATAGGATGATTATAATTTAAATACTATATGCTGAACGAGTTCTTTAATAGCGTAGTGGATGAGGGCTAGGTTTGATAAAAGTCCTGGTCTTGCTGGCCTAACCCCTCAATTTTACAAAGTTTTCTGGAATGATTTGGAGGATATTCTCATGCGACTTGTTGAGGAAATTTACAATGAGGAAAAACTCACAAATTTTATAAAAATTGGTTTGACTACACTCATTCTTAAGAAAGGGGATCTGAGAAAACTAACAAATTGAAGACCTATTAGTCTCCTAAATACCGACTACAAATTACGCTCCAAAGCACTAACCTTGCGGCTCTCAAAGGTTATCAGCACTCTTGTCTCCGTGGATCAAACTTGTGTTCCTGGTTGAAATATTGCAAATAACCTTATTTTAATGGATAATATTATTTAATATATTCATCGTAAGGAATGAAATGGGTATGTTTTAAAAATCGACCAGTATAAGGCCTTTGACCGTGTTGATCACGATTATCTGTTTGATGTCCTGCACAAAATGGGAATTGGGGATTACTTTCGCAATTGGATTGTCATACTGTATAATGAAATAATTACCTGTAGTAAGCATACTGGTTTCATTTCTTCAACCTTTAATATACGCAGGGGAAACAAGGTTGTCCTATATCTGCCACAATGTACGTTTTAACAACTGAACCTTTTCACGAGGCTATTGGGGATTGTATCAAAATTTCAGATAAAAGATTTGCCGTTTATGAAGCTAAACTATATCAGCATGCTGATGACACGA
>WURT03170559.1:0-28024 GCA_009936505.3 Holothuria glaberrima | reverse complement strand
AAAACCTCTCTGATTAGGGTGGATTAAATCAGCCAAAATAGTTTTTAGCCGGTGTGCTAAACAAAGCGATATAATTTGTTAAAAAATACTTAAAAGTGAAATTGGACGCCAATTACTGAGCGAATCTCTTGGTTTTCCCATTTTGGGCAGGAGTACTAAAACATGTTTAAATGAATGCGACAGATTATTCTTAGAGTCCAGAAAGTCAAAACAGCTCTATGTAAATATACACCAATACCAGGCCAAAATATTTAACAAACTGGGCAGTGAACCTATCCAACCCTGGAGATTTATTGGTCTTTAGTTTCTTAACCGCTAATAATAGTTCCGTTATTGTAGTCTGATCTTCTAGTAAAACCATACGAGTATTTTCAAGTTTTGGAACTGAACAATGATCCAAAAAGTCTAACTCTTAAGAATACCCGAAACCTCGATAAAATCGTGAGTGGAGTAAAGTGACTTATAGTAATTATAGCAGGTATCCATAATACCCTTCTAGTCGTCTATACGGTTACCATTATCATCGATTAAGCAAGAAATACACTTATCTAGGGCCGCACGTCTCTCAAGATTAAGGAAAAAGAAGGAGGGCATTTCACCCCATTCGTCCAAGTTTGCTTTACATCTAACAATTGCTCCTTGCGTTTCATTTTTTCTTTTAATCTCAAGCTCATATTTTTTGTGGACAAGATCATTAAAAGAACTATCAGTTAAATTTTGTTTCAGATCTGAGATTTCATTTTCAAGATCAGTCTGTTTCGACTTATTCATCCTTTTTAGTTTAACAGAAAACTTCATTGTTTCTCCCCTTATCATCAATAATAAAGTTTCTAAAAATAAATCGTCGTCAATTGTAAGCAGATTCTGAGCATTTAGTTCAGCAGATGGGTCCAGTGTATACTGCCTTACATACTCGTCAATAACGTCATTAACAAGCTCAACATAATCATGATTCTGCAGTAATGAATTATTAAATTTCCAAAACGCTTTACCTCTGGCCATTTTGCAAAACTGATATCCAGCGTAATCATTGAATGATCAGTACGATACCCGGGTACCTGGGATAATATCAACTTTACCAACAAAATTCAGTAGACTATTTGAAATCAGGAAAAAATCGAGACGTCCTCGTTTAAAAGGGTGACTACGTCTCCAAGAGAAACGTTTCACATCAGGATTGTACACCCTCCACGGATCAATTAGGCTTTGATCGATTTTGTGAAAGTCGATTCTTTGCTGAGGCCTTTTAATTATTTAGATTCCTGTAACCATCGCAATCTATATCAAAATTTTGGATCACGTTCCAGTCCCCACAATAAATGGAGAACTCACGATCAAATTTAGTTGCCAATAAAACATGTTGACGTAGAAACTCGGCCTGTCGTCATTTGGACCATAAATGTTAATGAAATTGAAACAATAATCACTAAAGGAAATACTAGCAATGATAAAATTCCCAAATTGGTCAACTTCAACAAAGTTATTCCTGTACACAAGGTTTTTGTCATAAAGTATTGCGAGTTGGAGTTATAAAAACTGACAAACATATCACTACCCCACTCTTCTACATAACCGTTCCTATAAGTTTCCGTCCAATGAACATCTTGAAAAAGATGAGCTTAAAATTCTTACTTTTAAGGTAGTGAAACAGGTCCCTTCTTTTCTTGTAATCTGCCAGACCCCTGCAATTGATTGAACAAATTTTTGGATCAACCATTGGCCAATAGTAGTAAGATAGCTTGAATTGCAGTCTTCAAATACACGATTGAGGAATACGACACTATTGTAACCATGAGTAAATATGAAAACCATCTGCAACACAAACCATGGGGAAAACTAAAGATACCAAGGGATATAAAGTAGAAAAAACTATTGTTCGTGAGTAGGAAATGAAAGAAAACATAGCGCCCACTTTTGTTCTTCATTCTGTCCGACAAATAGATCTTGACGAAGCAATACATGTCATTCAATGCCTCGCTATGCTATGCTTCATCCAAAGAACAGACACATAACTTTTGCAAGGGTCTGGCGCTGCAATTTTTATGACTGTTTACGTGTTAGTTTGCTAAGGGCATATCTACTGCTACATGATTCCCATGGGCTCTTGGAGCCACTTGGGTAGTCAGGGGCCTAGTTAAATATTCGTGCTGCCTGGGTCAGTCCTTGAGGTAGCTTGTTGCCCACATACCGGGAAAATTTTCCCTTTCAGTGGACAACTGTCTTTCAGCCAGGGTCAGACCCCCCCCCTTATTCCCACCCTCAAGGCTACGTGGCCATGTCAGTAGCTGAAGTGAGACTTAAAAAAGTATAATTTACAAATAAGCTGAAATATAGTTTTTCTCAAATCTATTCATGATCTAGGAAATTTTGTAAAAACAGACAGATACAAGAATATGAATATTAAACAATTCAATAAAGAAAATCTTAAAAATAAAAACATGTTGATACAACCATCTAATAAACACAATACCCTGTAAGGAAAACAATTCATAACAACCCATGCATCAATGACTGCAGCAAAATCTCTATTTTCTTCCCCAGGTATATTTTTCCTACTGCAGATAACGCTGTCCTGTCTCGTCATAGTCGGAACCACCTTTGTTTTGAGGGTGTATCACAATCAAGAAAGAACTAACAAACCCATCCCGCCTTGGATATATCGACTGACATCAAGGTACTATGGAATAAAAAGTCCATTACGTAGGTGGAGTTTGGCGGGAGAAAGACATTCAAATGAGGTCTATTTGCAAAATACCAGGTCAGTAAACACAAAAGCAACAGACCTTGATGATACAGGTAGCCATGATGGAGAAACCTTGAAAGATGAACTCCACATCACGTGGCAGGAGGTCTCTACTGTACTGGACAGAGTATTATTCATTCTTGCATTATGTATATCACTTGTTATTACCATCTTTGTATCAGTGGCATATCATGTGTAAAGCAATCACTTCCTTCTTATTTATCCACACAACAACTTTATCCAGCTAAACAGTCTTCTGAACTGAATCCTATTCCCTTTAGGCACTGTGTAAAAATAGCCCAGCTGCAGCTACCACAGCCATGCTGAAGGGGCTGCAGCCATGCTTTGTTGATATTAACTTTAGGCATGTGTCAAAATAGCCAAGCTGCAGATACCTCAGTCAAGCTGCAAAGGCTGCAGCCATGCTTTTTTAATAAAACATTACAATAGTAAGAGTAAATTAATCCTTCTATTGTAATGGGTATAGTAACAAACATGGCTGTGGCTACTGCAGCTTGGCTGAGGCAGCTGCAGCCTGGAATTTGGCATGGTGCCTTATTTGAAATGTTTTCATCAAACTTTGTAATATGAAATCTCAATGGAAAAAGGCTGATCTAGTGCAGAGGGCTGATAAAAGTTACATCACTGGGCAAATATTTTGTATCATCATTGCTATTGCTAAAATTTAAGCAAGAAAATTTGGTGGGTGAAGAGTTAGGTAAGAAAGATGATGAGGAAAAGATTTAGAAAGAAACAGTTCCTTCCCATCACAGATTATAAAATAAATGTAGAGGCACTATTATCTTCTTGATATGGAAGGGGGGAGAGGGGGATGAAAACCTCACTTTAATTGTCAGTCAATGCATCAAACTTTCTGAGTATAGTGGCAACTGAACCAGTACCCCATGGATGGATGAATGAATCAAAGCATGGGTCAACACCAGAGACACTTTTACTGGGCCCAGTAAGTCCAAGGTGAATTTCATTTTAACTCTCAATGTGAATTCTAATTCTCATGGAAAGAGAATAAGTAGGCTCAAAATGATCACAAGAGCATGGATTTGTCATCATTTCACTGGATGTGTCTGTTTATACTGATTCCATTCTATTTAAGTACAGTGGTTAAGATACCTTTCCACATTCAAAATTTTCAGTCCCCAATTCTGTAACTATTGCATGATCTTAGGCATAGTTAAATGTTTCATTTGCATTTATTTTTTTTTTAACTTCTGGAGATTTTTAACCTTTCATGTAATTTCATCATCAAAATGCATAGTACAAGAAAGTATACTGGGTTCATTTTAAGAGGATGTGAGTGGACCTTAACGACAAAAGAGAAAGATGGCTGAGCGAAGCACCTAGCCCATATGTGCTGGGTCCAGAGCTTTCTGCAAGGCTTCAGGGGGCAGTACTATACTTTCAAAAAAATGTGGTAATTGACAAAAGTTTGATGCATTTTCAGTTGTTTTAGCAACAGGAGACTAAATAATAATATGTAATGATTTATTATGACTAAGAGCTACCTCTATGTCTATGATACTGATAAAAACAACAGAAATTTGGTATAGACCTTTACGTTACAGAGCAGAAAGTGCTCCCTCGTTTGGAGGAAATGTGTGTGTTCAAAGTCCAGTTGTGCACGCATTGTGCTTCATTGTTTTGCCTCCAAAATGATGTCGTGTGATATCAATGCTATGCTCCTTCCTAACATGTATAACACATGGAAGATTACTATTAAACTGTACATAATGATGATTCTAAGGGAAAATGTCAATATATGACAAAAAATCTTGAAGTGAAACATTTCTTTTGGGTTTTGTACAGATATATCTCAGATAACTTGTCCAGTTCTGAAGAGTACGTACATTGACCTCTCTAGCACTTATTCTGCAACTATAGTCAGTGTATAGCTCACAGTAGGCTAGGCCTTGTGTAGAACACCTAGTTAAGGCCAAGGCCTGGAACTAGTAATACTATGAACCAATATTGTTGGTTTGAATTTTCAAAATGAAATGTGCAATTATTCAAACTATAGGGTCCACAAGTCAAATATTTTATACTAAAACCATTGCTAGTCTACTACTTCCAGGCCCAGCTTTGAAGCGCATAAGCAGTCCCCAAACTTATTTTGAAACAACAGCTAAATCTCACAAATTTCTTCTTATTTCTCTCCCAAGTATCTTTCATCATATTTCAGAACTTAAGTACTGCATATTTAAGGTAAACTAAGGAATTAATCCTCGTAAATTTCACAATTCAATGACAAAAGTATTGTCACAAGATTCTCAAGAGCCATTCATGAAGTATATTAGGGTAGACTACTACACTAGTCCAAACTGGGGTGACTGTATTTTCCCTTTAAGCCAAATAGCTACATGCACATAAGGTGCAAGTAACTTGTTTATTTTCAAGTGAGCGTTGTCAGTACATAGCATGCAGTAATGAATGGCTATTAATGCTCATACAAGCATGCCTTGAATTTTACAGGTAAGTTCATATGTACATTCCACCAATAACAAAATACTCAGTGAACATGTTTTTTATTTGTACAAATGGATCAGAAAGCTAGGCCCTATATTTGCTGATTTATACTTGCATCACAACAGAATATTTTTGGGAGAAGTAAATAACAGCTCCACAGGAATGCAATGCAGGTACAGAATTTTTAAGTCTCACACAAATTAGCTATTTGAACAATGTAAATTCTTATAGACTTGTCCAAACAAAGTAGAGAGCACAGATCTGGCTTTGGAAAAATCACCATGAGATACTGGACTGCAAAAACCAGGCTTCCTACAGCTTACCAAATGTACAAAATGGCGAACAGTGATAAAAGCCCAGAAATCTGTAGGTTTGTGGAAGTCTCACATCCCCCTGTAAAGTATCCGTGCCTTTCTAACTTAAAGTCTTAAGTTTTGCCTAACTTTTGCCAGTAACTTCAGTAGGATAATAAGGGCTACGAAATATTGTCTGATGAGATGGGCAACCCTCCACCATACTTTAAGTAGCATATATCATACTCTCCCCTTGTATGCCTTATGGAGATTAAACCTTTAAGAGTGAGAATACAAAAGTAATAAGGAATACACATGCTTAATTTTAAAACTCAGGGCATCAAACCCGTACACAAATATTCTGTTTCTACTCATTGCAGCCTTTATAAATAAACTTGTCTTGGAGTAAGGGAAAAGGTATGAATAAACTTTACTAAATGTACAATACAGAAATATAAACCATTTATGCATATCACAAATGTAGAACTTAATTTTAGAACAGCTATTTTTGAAGCCATCACCCATGATAGTATGTACTCTTTTGCTTTATTACAATTTAACTTACTCATTAGTACTGATATTTTCATTTGAAAGACTCCGTAATAAAAATTTGATCTTTGCAAAATTTTCACTTTTGCATAATTTTGTTGAAAGACGCGACAATTAGATAAAAGAAATACTTAAAAGACAAAAAATGATATGTTTGCATTTTGTATGGATTTTGATTAAATCTTGGTTTCAACTTTCAAATCTGGTCTTGTCTTGTCATTTTTTGTTACCTCTGCAAAAAGAAAAACTAAATAAAAACAAAAGTAGAATAACAAGTAGAAAAATATACAAAACTACTGAAAAGTGATTTGCTTCAAAAACAAGATAATGAAAAGGTAGCATGCAGCTAAGATCCAACCACTCCCACTTCTTCTGACCTGGGAATTCTCTGTCCCAGCAACTAAGTTGGTGGAACAGCTTAGCCAATCAGTTTCACCTACAGCAGGGTTAAACCAGCTTGTAGGAGTTCCATCCAGCTTAAAGTTGTCAGATCTGAACCTATATATCAAGCCTGTGTGGGTGAAGAAGTAGATCTTATTATCTGTCCACTGGAATATGGCTGCAATATTTTTAGGTGCTCCCTTGAAGACTTCCCGTATATTGTACGGTCCTTGGACCATGTTCCACCAGTTGTAAACGTAGAATTCTGTTTCTAATGGGAGAAAGAAAGTAAAACAATTTAAGGTTCCATTCAATTCCTTATTCCAGTATTGTACCAAAAGATTTTGAAGTTTTCAATTATGATCAAATCACAGAATCCAAAGAAACATTACAAGACAATAGCAACGTAATCAAGTGCAATGTGTATGGCAAACAAAAACCAGAAAGCCTAAAGGCTTAGTGATTCCTTGCCAAATGGGGGATGCTTTGTTACACAAAGATTTATCCCTCAAATTTATACTTCTTGACTAACTAATTTTTTATAATGCATTCACAAATTGACACCTTCTGACCTCACATGACCCTTGAACCCCACCAAAACTTAAATAACAAAAAAAAATTGAAAAAACAAGCCTTAGATGAGATCTGTCTATGCTTCCTCCTTTGTAATATCATGTTTACAAAGTTCAGTTTGTGACCTCTGGTGACCTCAAATGACTGGTGACCTCCACCAAAAACAAAAGCATTCCTCCTCTCAATATGACAAATCTATATACTAAAAATGAACAGCTTCTGGTGTTTCCCATCTTCATATATCATGTTAATAAGGTTTTAAGTTTTTGACCTCCGGTGACCTCAAAAGACCTTTGACCTCCACCAAAAAAAATAAGGCTCTTCCTCTCAACATGAAAAATCCATATACCAAATTTGAAATGTGTCCGTTATTGCTACCTTGAGATATTGTGCTTACAAGTCATTTACAAGGTTTTCGCAGTTTAACCTCTGGTGACCTCAGATGATCTTTGACCTCCACCAAAAACAAGAGGGTTCTTCCTCTCAATATGACAAATCTACACACTAAATATGAAAAGTGTCAGTATCTCGAGGTATCATATTTACATGCCATTTACAAGGTTTTCACAGTTTAACCTCCGGCGACCTCAAAGGACCTTTGACCACACCAAAAATAATAGGGTCCTTCCTCTCAACATGACCAAATACCAAATATGGGAACTGTCAGTCACTGCCATCTTGAGATATTGTATTTACAAGCCATTTACAAGGTTTTTGCAGTTTAACCTCCTGTGACCTCTGGTGACCTTTGACCATCACCAAAAACAATAGGGCTCTTCCTTTCAACATGACAAATCTACATACCAAATATGAAATGTCGGTCATTGCTATCTCCAGATACCGTATTTACAAGCCATTTACAAGATTTTCGCATTTTAACCTCGGGTGACCTCAATTGACCTTTGACCTCCACCAGAAACAATAGGGTTCTTCCTCTCAACATGACAAATACATATACCAAATATGAAGTGTCCGTCACTGCACTGAAAACGTGTGTTTGATCTAATGGTAGAGCATCCGCCTCTCACTTGGGAGGCCCGGGTTCGATTGCCAGGTCGAGTCATACCAAAGACTTTAAAAATGGAACCTTCTGCCGTTGTGTGTGATGCTCCGCATAAGCAATGGAGTAAGGGAAAACAAGCCAGTGAGCCACAACTGGAAAAAAGGCAGTGGTCGGCTCGATTTGAACCAATTGGATGGAAACTAGGCTGTTAAACCTCATCTAACAAACCAAATCTAATGGTCACTGCTATCTCCAGATATCGTATTTACAAGCCATTTAAGAGGTTTTCGCATTTTAACCTCCGGTGACCTCAATTGATCTTTGACCTCCACCAGAAACAATAGGGTTCTCCCTCTCAACATGACAAATCTACGTACCACATATGAAAAGTGTCGGTCATTGCTATCTTGAGATATCGTGTATTCAAGCCATTAACAAGGTTTTCGCGGTTTAACCTGCAGTGACCTCAAATGACCTTTGACCTCCACCAAAAACAATAGGGTTCTTCATCTCAACAAGACAATTCAATATACCTAATATGAATGTGTTGGTCATTGCTATCTCGAGATATCATGTTTACAAGGTTTTTGGTTTTTGTCCTCTGGTGACCTCAGATGACCTTTGACCTTAACCAAATACAATAGGGTTCTTCCTCTCAACATGACAAATCTTTAAACCATATGGAAACTGTCGGTCAATGCTATCTTGAGATATCGTGTTTACAAGCTAGGTGTCACATACGCATACACACAAGTAGGTTTTACATACAAACCGAGGACCTCATTGTTATCTCCTTTGTGTCTGCTTCCTTAACCCTAACCTTAACAATAGACTGTCTATTGTTGAAACTTTCGAGGACTTGAGAAATCTACTGAATTTCTTTCAGAGGACCTGAAAATCCATTGTTTAGGTCCTCAGTCTGAATGCCACACAAACTCACATACACACACATACATACACATATAGGTTTTTTTCCTATCAAGGAGAGGACCTCATTGTTCTTTCCTTTGTGTTTGCTTCCTTAACCCTAACCTTAACAATAGACAGTCCATTGTTCGACACCTGAGGACTTCTGAAATCTATTGGTCTGGCACCTGAGGACCTCATCTTGAATAAAAAATGTCCTCACCTTGTATGAAATTTTGGGTCCATACACACACACACACACACACACACACACACACACACACGACATCACCATCGCATAGATTCCTTGCCTGCCTTTGTCAAGGAATCAAAAACAAAGAAAAAAAAAAAGGCAGTAATATGAGTAGTACAAGAATGACATCACAAACTATTGCATAATCTACTGTTTTAAATTGAGTGCTTAAACTTCAAAATTTTATACCTCAGTTCAGAAATACCCTGTGGAGATGGAAGTTGGACCATTTGGATTTACTTTTTAAGCTTTGTAACACGTACTTTTGTTAATTTCATACTTTAGGTACACTTTCACTGCAATATTCCAATTTCTTGCACACCTCTGCTGCATTTGGTAATTTTTAGCACCATACCCGTTCAAATGTGGGGCATTGTCCCCCACTCTAGTAAATCTACCATCCAACTGGTTCCAAACTACACTGTGAACACTGTGCAATAATAAGTGCAATAATTCTGCAAATGATTGCTTTGTGTAAACCACCACTTACCTCCAAACAGATAAATATCTCCATTTTCTCTCATCTCAAACATCCCAACCAAGTTATTGAGTTTGTAGGCCACTATATCCAGCATCTTGTTGATATCCTTTGGGAAGGACTTGTCCAACTCCTGTTTCATGTTATAACGCCACACAGACTTCCCCTGTCAACAATAAATGCAGTATAATGATGAGAGGAAAAGCTACACACTACAACCTCAAAAGTGCACCTCAAACCTGTGAACATTTTTAGAGGACCCATAACAGCTTGCCAAATATTTTCAGCAATCCCGGCTAAAACAACTTTCCTGCAAGTATTTAGATGTCAGGGGCGTATCCAGGAATTTTCAATTGAGGGGGCGCAAGGTTAGACTGATCGTTGTCCTAGGGAGGAATCTAACTGGAGCGGTGTCCCCCTCCCTTTGGAAAATTTCTGCTGTTGGAATAGGGCTGAGATGCAAAATGGTGATACATTTGACACATTTTGAAGCATTTTCTTTTTTTTGCCTCAACTTTTTTGGCGAATGTCAGCCAACAGGGGGTGCGTGCCTGTTGCAGCCCTACCTTGGATCCGCCACTGGATGTCATACTTTTTTGAGGGAACAAATCTTTGGGTTAAATATTATAAAAGTTAGTGTCACCACATAAACAATGAAAGCCAATAATCTGTAGAAGTCCCCAAAACTCCCTGGTACAGGAATCTATGAACTTAGATACCTCCTATTATTACATGTATACCATTACTGTCTGCTATAACCATCTGGCAAAAACTAATGCTTGCCATACCAGCAAAATTTACTGCTTTTCACCTCATAACTAGGCCAGTAATATTTTCATAACAAACCATAGTATATTCTACAAAGTCGCCATCTTCCTGCCATCCCCTCTTCCCGTTCAGAGAACAATGCAAGCTCAGCTAAACTTTGTTACTCATCTCTTGTCCCCACCCCCACCCCCAACTTAATGCTATTGTGGTTATGTGAAAGGATGAGCTGTTGGTCTCTGCACTCAGGTGCAGATAAACAGCACTCTATGTTAGGTGCAGGTACAGGTATATCTTTCAAAAGTGTTGTACGCATAGGTGTCAACAACTTTTCAAGAGTGGGGGGGGGGGATTGGAGTGGAGACATGACCTTGGACAGAATACAAAAGCTTACCAAATAGTGCTCATCTGAGGAGTACCTTCCTAAAAGTTTCTGTGGAATGGAAACATGTGTCCGCCCCTCTGTCCATAAGCATAGGTCTACTCACAAGTATACATGGTATGGTCCAATCCCCTTTAAGTTCAGATATTTATGAATGGAAGTGGCTGTTTTCACAATTTTTGAGTTTGATTTCAATTAATCAGCTGTTGTAAGCTAATAGACACAAGCATATGCACATTATGTTTTTTATTAGGGATGTGGTAAGCTACTATGACATGATACCACCGAGCTGCTACGATGTGATTTTAACACAATGATATGTCAAATTGATCCACTGATGTTAGTGGGGGAAAATTAAAAAAGGGTTTCATATTTATTCCTAAAGTTAATGTAGTAAGAACAACAACACCTGTCCTAGGCATGGGTAGTTCCACTAAACTGAAACTTCTAGTGAGTCAAATTTTTCTCATATTGAGTATATTGACACAATGGATAATTTCTTAGAGGAAACACTGGCTGTAATGAAGAGTGTTTGCTTAGAAACATTATAATGTTGGCTTTAATAAATACGGCACACTTTGACTTCTTCATGGAACCTTCTTTTCCACATGTAGATGTAACTTTGTGCACTTTGGAACAATCTTCGCTCCGATTTTCAGGAACTTCCTTCTGTTAATAGCTTTTGTAAAAGACTATCTGGACATTATTTATCTACTTATAAGGTTTTCCTAAGCAAGGGTAAGGGGTGCACTCACTTTACTGTGTTTTTCAGATCCTAGGTCTATACCCAATTACCTGGTACCTTCACTATTTTTTGTACCAAATATGTAACAACAACAATATGACGACTATGACGATGATGAAAAGTCAAAACTGTAATTTATAAACTGAAAAAACTTACAACCTTTCACAACATTTAACTAATAAATAATGTTTTCACAAACTACACTGCTTGCAAATTGATCTCCCATCATAATTTTCAACAAGAAAATAAAAACCTGGATACAGCTTACATAACTTGAAAAGAAAGCACAAACAGTTCATGATACCTTTACAAAAAGCAGTTTTCCCAGTGTCTCGTTATTATTCCAGAAGGTATTCTTGAGCTGTGTTCCAGTATGTAATTTATTTTGTAATCCAGACCATCTTTGTGATATCAGTCGAGGATAGCCTGTCTTGATACCTTTGTCTGTGGCCCTCCAAACATATGATCCTGAAGAATGCACGTGAGAAAGAACTGAACAGTCTATAACCACTTACAAAATTGAAATGTTACAATGTATGAAGGGAGCCACCAAACTTGAAAGTTTCTTGATTCCATTGATACTACAACAACCAGCTTGTTAAACAGCGCCATCTTTTTAAGTGTTATCTAGGATTCTTTTTCCTTTGAGATGATTATTTCACCAGATTAGTTTGCAAGGTAATGAGGCATTTACAAGTTGTTTTCCACCATTCACCAATCAGGGTCACTCTTGCTTCTCAGCTGTGACATCAATCAGGCATGCCACCTTCAAAATATTAATATATTGGATCAAATGATTTATACTTCGGAAGCACAAAATTAGAAATGCCTGCCTGTACAGAAAAGATGGGGCTTCTCCAGTGACTCCCTAAAAAGTGGACTGGGCATGAAAAATTTTCATGGCCTTCCCTGTCCTCTTCATCTCACAAACCACCCCAGCAAAATTATCTTCTTATCACAAAAGTGGATCCTAAGTAATTTGTGACTTATGGTACAGCTAGCCAGGGCTTGGGTAGATTCAGGATTTTTGTTTAGGGGTGAGGGGTGGTGTGCTAGATTACATTGTAGAAAAATCCATAGTACACCAAGGTGTTTTTAATTAGTGCTAATTGAATTGTCAGATATGGTCCACCTTAACATGTGAAAATTTTAGTCTTGGAAATTTGGGGGGGGGGGAGGCATGCACATGCACCCACGGCAACCTCTGGATCTCCCTCTGAGCCAGGGTATAATGAATACCTACTTTCATACCATGTGGATCCTAAGCAATGGAGTACTTAGGGAAAACAACCTAGTGAGCCACAACTGGAAAAAAGGCTGTGGCCAGCCCGACTTAAACCAATTGGTTAGAAACTGAGCCGTTAAACCTCATCTAACTAACTAACCCTAAGCAGTGTCTGGTAAAGTTAGGTAGATGGGATTTTACGACACACCAACACGATTGTGTTATATAGTGTCACCTGGAAAGGAAAAGGGTGTAATGTTGGGGTACAATTAACTAAAATAACATGGGGTCATATTCCACTAAATGGTCCAGGTAAATGTGTGAGTCATGTCAAAAATTTCTATAAAGTTTACTTTTCTTGAGAAAGCCCACACTAAAGGAAGGATCTGTCTGCTCAAATAAAGTTTTCAGTTTTGGCACAGCACAGTACTTCTGGCGAATATGAGAGCATTCATAACAGTCAAAGAGAATATGACTGATGGTGACAGCGCAATCACAGGGTATACAATATGGTCTCTCATCCCTGTGAAGTAAATAGGCATGGGTAAGGTAAGTGTGACTGACGCGAGCCCTAGTCAGAACTAAATCATCTCTCCGATTACTGGGGGCTCCATGTCCCCCAGTTCTGCCTGCTGGTTTAACTCGGTGCAATTTGTTTTCAGGAAAGGAATCCCACAGTTCTTGCCATTTCCATTTTACAAAGCCATTGATCTTAGGGCGGTAATCAGTGTGAGGCAAGTAGAGATTGGTGATGTCCATCTGTAGGGCTTCATTAGCAAGTACATGGACTTTTTCATTTCCTTGTATGCCCACGTGACTAGGGACCCTTGCTAGCACAACTAATTTTTGTAGTTGAACCAAATTGGAGTAAGCTTCATGTAGAGGTGTTACTGATGGTTGTTTTAGCTCATGGCCTTTTAGTGCTAAAAGGCTTGATAGTGAGTCTGTGAACACAACAAACTGGTGACTGTCTGAGGTTTCAATCAGATTGAATGCCATCTTTAGTACCTGGAGCTTGGCAGTAAATATTGATGCATTATCCGGTAGTCTGACTTGAAAGGATGCATCACAGCCTGACGCCGCGGCTGCAACCCTGTTCAAGGATTTGGAGCCGTCAGTATAGATTGCATGATACTGATGATATTTATGTCTCAGCTTATTAAAGCTGGCACAGAACACAAGTTCATTTGTTGAGTGCTTCAGATATTTTCTTAAACTAAGGTCGACAGCTAGTTTGTCTAACTTCCAGGGAGGAGTGGTGGGGAAGGTAAACTGTGAAACAAAATCAGGGTTGCTGCACACCTGTGATAGAGCTTCCCTAATGTGCAAATGGAGGGTTAGCTGATGGTTTTCTCATATATATATATCACTAAACTTATGGTTGAAGGCTGTCTCAAAGGTCGGTTGTATCTATGGCTCCTCAGTTTGAGGGCAAACTGGAGTGACTTCTTCCATCTTACATGGAGAGGTGGCTCATTCGCTTCAATGTAGAGACTGCAATGAATGAGCCACCCCGCCATACAACTAGCCAGGACCTACTAATTACCTGCAAGAACCACAAATGTTACTGTGGCTCATCCTGAAGGGTTACAACAGAAATGGAACACTTTGCCTCACAGTACTAGAGAAATTAATTCTTTGGAAATTTTTAAATTTATTATTAAGTCATACTTATTTTGGCTGGCTTTTGATTTACTTTTCTTGTTTTGATTTTGTATTTATTTATTTGGTTCTTGTTTATACCGGGAGGTGTTATAGGAAGGAGATAAAACAACCAAATCTGTCAGACAATATGTACTTGAAAACGATTTAATTCTTTTCAGGCTCTGCCCTTTGATTGACAGGTCTTTTTGTTCCTATTGTTAAGTCTCTGTTGACTAAACCGTTTTAATGATGATCTCCTCCTTTCTTTTCCAAGTAATCCTGAGACAAAGGACATTGTTTGTACATGCTTTGAAGTGAAGTATGTTTCCTCCATTGATTAAACTTTAATCAGGATTTTCAGTAAAATGACTGGCAACAAAAGTTAAAATAATGTACTTCAATTGTGCCCCCACAACTTTATACATCATCTGCTGGAAACATTGTTCAAGCCTACACATTTCTCTCAGTTTTAAGTAAATTTGCCCATCATTAAGAAACATATTTAAAAAGGAAGTTGTATAGAAATTCTAAGCTGACTTTAAATGAAATAATCATTTAGTGTGGTGAATAATGACAAAAGATTAAAATTGTACACTTTTGCATGACAGCTGGCAAAGAAAAGTTAACAAGTTTAGTGGAAGTGGTATGTCTTCTCATTGTCATTTTGACAATGCATCAGTGATCCTAGCTGATCTAGGTATTGAGATAAGCATTTTCAGAGGAAAGGCAAGATAACAGTTGGAAACGAACGTTGCTTCAAAGAGTCTATAGAATGTTGGATCTCCTTCCTAACACCTCCCTGATTATACTACCTCTGTGAACAGTGATGCTCTTTAGAGCTTTTGGAGCTTAGCTGATTATTATTTTTAATTATTATCATTATTATTGTTATTATCATTATCCTCACTATTGTGGTAATCATTATTTTCGTAACTGGTAATATTATTATTGCTATAAATAATGTCATAGAATATAACTCTTACACAGGCCTTCATTAATCACATCAAAGCTTAGAAATTCAGTTTTTCAAGACTTTGGCATCAAAGGCCTGTCCACTTTCACATTTGCGTATCATACATAGGTTACTGGTTGTACCGTACCATGGGACACTACCACATATCACAATTAGTTGGGAACCTACCCTTCAATATAATCAGTTCCCCTTCATCAGTAGCTATGATTGCATCCATACTCTCCCTGCAGAGGTTTGGTACATTTGGATTGTTAGCACCAAGTTGAGCCTTTGTTCTTGTATGAGGAACAGTGGTCATTCCGTTTCCTATAAAAAGAATATTTTTAACAAAATATTTATAGAAAAATTAAAGACATACACTTGTCACCCCAAAGTTATTTTTAGTGTGGGGGTATAGAAATTCTCAGTTGGTGACTGCTCTTTGATTGACAGCAAAATTTGAAAATTCAAAAGATTCAGAGTAGCTCACATTCCACACAATGCATAGAGAATGTTTTGATTAAATATTGTAGCCTTGTATGCTCACCAGGACATGGCCTGCAGCAATAAAATAGGTTTGTGTCTACACAAGGAGGAGCTTCATTCCGTTATGAGAGGAGCTACAAGTTGCATAGTTGGGAGGATTGGAATTGTCTGGAATGATGAGACTTGCCCTACATGAAATTTAATCCTGAAGTGTTTATTTGATGTTTCATTCATCTCAGAGTATGCATGAAACAAAGAACTGCTCTTACTAACATTTGTTACTCAATTCCTCTTACTCCTTCACAATCCCCCCTTCCCCATGTGAAAAAATTGTTTTGTATACTCTCTGTTTGATGCTATTTATTGAAGCCACCCACCCACTTTCTCCACCAAACTCCCACTGTCCTTAATGCATCTCAAAGCAATTCTGGTGCCCCACTTCGTTTTCATGATATCAATGCAATATACAACACATTATACCTACAAAATTTTCAAAATATTTAGTTGCAAGGTTTTAAAAACAAAACAAAATGAAAATACAAAGAAAAAAAAGAATTTGCCAATATCTCACCCACAATAACTTGTTTAGCCTTGAGGACACATTTCTATGAATAAGTTTTCGGAAGAAACATGAATACCATAGATGAGATGGCTCCAATTCAAGACAAAATGAGGCGAAAATGAGGAGAACGTACAAATTGATTAAAATTAGTCATTCATCCGATCATATCTGAATTCCTTGGAGGGGCAAATTTTAAAACTCCCAAACCATCAAAATTCCCAAGTAAATTGTCAAGATAGTTATCAATTTTCATCTGGTTGGCAGTGTTTTGTTAACTCTCTTAGACACCTAAAAAGCATCAAGGCCCTACAGGCACTCTGAGATGTAGGTTTAGGATAGTATGTACACACGGTCAATGTCCACCTAATGGCTTGGGCCAATGACATTGAGAAGTATTCATGGACAGCTTAAAGAGTGACTTGAATTTATAAGGGAATACACTTCCTTCATAATGATGAGACCTGTCTAAAAGTAAGGATATCCTTAGCCCCCAGCCTCCCCCTTCCATCCACCCCCCCCCCCGGCTTGACATAATTAATTGTACCCAGTGCGGCAAAAGGCTGCTGTGTCCTTGTTGTCTGCCATGGTAATCATCAATAAAATGTCAAAAAATAGTTAAAGGTGCTGTGGTGTGCTTCTCCCAGACTCAGTTTTGCTAGGGGAAGTGGTACTACCACACCCCCCTCTATTAATGGGAGGACACCATCCCTGTGCTGATGATTTATGGTGCTTGTAGGCAAGCTGAGGAATCACATATGTACAGTAAATAGGAGGTGATGAGGAGCAAGATAAGACTTGCTGGGTCATTTTTGAGGCTTACATCTAGCCTTGCACCCTCCACCCCCAACCATGAAAAAAGTTGTCTCTTGCATAATACTTGTTTGCAGCATCCAGGAAGCTTAATTTTGACATTTTAAGCAGAACAATTTTATTACATCAGCACTTTGAAATAAAGTTTTATGAGGTAACTGCATTATGTATATAAAAGTTTTTTCAGTAATACTCTCACAAACATAGTGATTTTCTTACACCCCTAGGGAAATTTGTTTATTTCTACATCATAATATGAATGCTAAATGCCTTTTTGGTTTGTCTGTGATACATTACTGGACATCATTAATCTGAGATGTAATGACAACTAGTACATACAAGCACATTAGAACATCTTCCACAACTTTGAAGGGAACATATGGTCCCATGAATACCAGTTTAAGCACCTCTTTAACTCAAGCTGTCTTTACTGAAAAAATCAACAAAATTAATAACAATCATGATAATTTATAATGCCCACATTTCCATCCTATAGGGTGCTCAAGGCACAAAGAAAAGAAAAATGAAGGACAAATGAAGAAGTGAAAAACATTCACACCACATCAAGGAAAGTTTTTCTCATGAGATGGGTTTTAAGAAGTCTTATAAAAACTGAGATGCTGTTTAATGCAGGATTTCAATTCCAGTGGGAGTGTGTTCCAGACTTATGAATATTCATATTATGTACGAGAGACACCGAAGAATGGCATTCAGTCTGAAAGATTACCCATTCATGATAAGTGAATGTCTCAAAAGTTCATGAGGTGTGCTCAGGGTTTCTGAGTGCCTGGCACATTGACTGCTTTTTAAGGGGGAAGGTATAAATAGGATATTACAGTATGTATTACAGTTTTACCTGTGCCAGAGCAAATATAGAACTTGGTCAGGTTTATAATTTTGTCAGAAGAGATTTTGCATACCAGGTTTGGCAGTCGTGCATAGGCACATCCCTGGAAACTATGTTTTGAGACCAGATTTAGTGAGTTTAGGAAATTGTATATGTCCTTCACCTGAATGATGCCCTTAATTGTGCCCTTAATTTGAAAGATGCCTCAAGCCTAGATAAAGACATTGGACACACACTTTAATGGTCATAACTGGACAATCAATTCACAGATCTATAAAAGACTCTAGGACATTTTCACCAAGTAAAAGGTTCTAATACTGATAAAGGTCAGATAAGTCAAAAGAAAATTTAGTTTTCTATATCAAGGTCTTCTCTTAGAGGGAAGTTCTTGTTTGCTCTTCGACAAATGGATTGTAATCACAGACTTCTCATACATGTGGGCAGAGCACACTACACTAAAACATCCTATGTGTACATTATCACCACCTTTAGGATAACCAATTGGCTGCCTCCTATGGTCTTGTGTAACAAAGTTTGGACTTGCTGAAGATGTTCAGTATCGACAGATTGTGCGGGAAGTTGTAATATTTTTGAAAAGAATGCATGTTTAGGTTCACCAACAAAATGAAGGACTGTGATATTTTCCTTCCATTCATGATAGTATTTTGCCTGAAATGTTACAGATTCTATCATCACATTCCACAAATGACAGTAGCGCAGCAGCCATCTTGGTAAGTCTAAATTTGTTCAAACAGTGGCAACAGTTAGTCACATGATCCTCTGTCCATATGTATATGAAGTCTGTGACTGTAATCCTCCCAAAGTTATCATTTGCCCATGGGGAATGACAGTTTTCAGTGGAACTGGGGGACTCATCACTTGGCATTTTGAGAGACACAAAAATATTCATTGACTTCCATTTCCCTTGCACATCCCTGCTTTAAGTACCACAAGTTCAGGATAGGAATGCCAGCATGTAGAGGAAACTGAAAGGTGGGCGGGATGTCAGGTAAATTATTAAAGGGTAACAATAGTGGTCACTTGACTCCTCACACAAGGGCGGTACACATATTACCATTACACAAATCTTTACGTAGTGGCACCACAAAGTCCCTACTATGCAAACTCTCCATGCAGAGTCCCTACCCAACTTACCGTACAGACTCTCAATTCCCATAATGTCATCTGGGTGCAGTTTAAACCCAAAAATATTGTTGAAATACACTGGGTACATGATGGCACCCAAAACATTAGAATGAGCCAGGCCCAGACTGTGCCCAATTTCATGGGTGGCAACAGCCACCAGGTTAAATGATCCTGAAAAAGAAAAGAACAATGCAATTGTTCAGTAGAACAGGTACAATGCAAAAAAAGTGAGGTTGGCATGCAAAGAACATCTGCAATTATGTGTCATCTGGATGACGAAATATTTTTCACACAATGTATATACATATATATCTCGTGTCATCAATTTGAGTGAATATGCATATTATTCAGAGCTAAACATGGAATCAATCATATATTGGTGGCATCGAGATCCATAACCTACACCTTCTCTGAACCTTTGTACATTCAACAAGATGTACACTCGCATCTATGGTTACAGGTACAATAGATTTTTACTTAGTACCAAAAGGCCAACAGGTGATAAAGGTACACCAAGTTTTGAATTACAGTACCAGATGGTATTAATGCACCCAAGTTTTGTATGAACAGATGGTACATGTACACCAAGTTATATTACTAGAGGGTACATGTACACTTAATATTATACCACCAGATGGTGCAAGTACATCAAGATTTGTACTACAAGATGGTATACCAAGATTTTTACTGCCAAATGGATCAGATACACCAAGTTTGAGAAAAAAGGATTTCATGACTTAAAAGTTTGTACCACCTGAGAGGATAATGGTACACCAAGTTTTGTAGAATCAGACGGTACAAGCACAGCAGGTTTTGTACTACCTGATGGTACAAATACACTCAAGTTTTGAATAACCAGATGGTACAAGTATACCATGTTCTGTACTATCAGATGTTACAAGTTGATTCTGGCCAACCAATCTCACTAAATCTCTGCAAAAGATCCATGCTAGCTTTTAGGCTAGTATTTTTGAGTCCCTAGCTTCATGAATGGTTGTTTTGAGTACAAATTGCAAAACTAAATCTTATGACACTTTCTTTGAATAACTATGGGCCTTTGGTGATATATAGGCCTCTGTTTCCTTTACAATACTTTCAACATAAAGCTGTGTGAGGCTTAGTTATGTTATATCTTGTTTACAGTCTCAAGTCTCGATCAGGATTTTAAAGATAATAATCAGTTGCCCAAAATTTGCTTTGAAAATTAAATCGACAAAATTTTACAAATCTCCTCCTATTTGATTTAAAAAAGCTATGAAGATGGTTTCAAACATAAATAATGCAAACAGAGGACTTACAAGCCTCCATGAATGAAATGATTCAGAAACAAACATATATTGTCACATGATTAAAACAGCCACACATGAATAAGAATATCAGGGCATACAAATTTTAATTGAGATAACTACATTTTGCCTTTAAATGTCCACTTTGTCTAGGGTAATGAGGGGCCATTTGTTTTAACAGTCGTATTTGGTCTTTTTAGGGGACACTTCATCCTGTGAGTGATATTTGCTTGTCATTGTCACATAATTCACAAAATAAAATTTGTATCACACAAATACAATACTTTCTACTGACGCATACATCAATAGCCTAGACTAGTGGTATAGCCATAAAGGGAGGGGCTGGGGGAACAATGCCCCAAATTATTCTGTAACACATTCTTGTTAGCCCCCCCCCAAAAAAAAAAAAAAAATTTCAAGCAACATGTTTTAAAAGAAAAAGAAAAAAGGAAGAGTTTTTAATTAGTCAAAGCATAGCTATTAACTGCATGCATGCAGTATCATAATATACATGCCACAGTCATGTACAATTTCAGGAAGGTGTCAGAGCAGACATATATATTCATATATTTACTTTGATTGCCCCTTTGAGAAAAGCCTTGCCCCCTAACAAAATAAAATCTTGTTATGCCACCACAACAGGTACTTTACAGTTTGTGGATTTCCATTTATGTGCTAATGAAAAATATAAAAGTACACTTGTGAATACAGCCTTTCAGTTACCTCTATACTGTACGTTCAATGTGAGCGTGCATACATTTCAAATTCATAGCGCTATCCCTGACGACTGATATCAAATGCAACCCACATCTCCTTGCGATTTGAGCAGTAGACTGATAAGTATGGCTCACATATAAAACTGATTGGGTAAGGTTGTGAACAATCATCCACTGCCTCTAATTCAGCTTTATAGAAGCTAAAGTACATACTCGTAACCTATAAAACCATTTTGTGCAGCTGCCAGTCACATTTTACCATCAAACATGCGTGTTTTTTCTACAAAAACTTGTAACCACAATTTATACACAAAGTAAACAGATAGTCTGATACTCCCATCTTACAGTTAGCTTGCAAGTTCAATAGCTTTCAAATAGCATTTATTGCACACAGACATCATCATTATCAATCAAATATTCATGGATGAACCTCTACTACCTTGAGACCATTTATACATTTGAATAAATCCATTTACCCACCAGGGATAAAGCTCTACTGCAAAGGCCATTAACTGGACCACTGGAGAAATCTTTACATCAATATTAATATGAAGGATATTTTATTTTTTTTAAGTAAGGTCTGGTAATTCACCCATAGTCCCAGGGGTTCCCGACCTAGCTAGTAGACTATTTTGCATGTGATTAATTTTCAAGTTGAGTTCAGTTTTTTAAATACATGGTAATATAAACTAGGGTAGAAAATGTGATAGATCTCCAGGGAGTAAAGTAATAAAATTTATAACTAAATCTGTGTGGTAGGTAAGTAGTATTTTGCATCACATATAGCCCCTTGTTTATTGTTTACCAAGCAACAGCGTTTAATCTCAGAGACAAAACATCCACAAGAGTAATTCTTTAATAAAAATCAAAATCAAATCTTTAAACTAGTCAGATGTCATGTATAAGAGAGGAACCAAAAACTGAGGGAATTGGTTTCTTGTGCAATAGTCTTCACCAGCTATCCACAAACAGTGGTGTAACCAAAGGGGGCAGGGGACTGGATCTCCCCAGTCAATTGTCTTGCCCCCTGCTTACCCCCTAAATGAAATTCAAAGGTAAAAAATATTGGGCAAAATTTTTATAAGACAAAAATAAAGAATACCTAGCTGAAACTCACAAGGCCAGAGAGATTGGGAAGTGCCATTTCATTTAATCTGAGAGGGATTTTTATCAAAACATTTTCTGGCAAAGTTTGTTTACGACAAAAATAAAGAATACTTAGCTTTTATCTCAGAGACAAAACATCAACAAGAGTATTTCTTTAATACATGACAAGTATCAAAACAAATCTTTAACACTAGCAGACTAGTCAGATGTCTTGTATAAGAGAGGAACCAAAAACTGAGGGAATTGGTTTCTCACAAGGCCAGAGAGACTGGGAAGAGCCATTTCCTGCAATGTGAGAGGTATTTTCATCAAAACATTTTCTCTGTATGCTACCCGACAACCAATGGTGGTACTCCTCTTAGATAGTGTCATTACTGCTTACTCCCCACTTCAATCTTTGCCACCCTCAGCCCCCCAAATGAAATAGTCTGGTTACGCTACTGTCCACAAACTGTAGGTTGTTTATATCAAAATGTGGGTTGCCACTTCAACCTGTTGTCCCGAAACTTTTGCAAAATTGTTTACCATCTAAACCTTACATGTGTCTTAAGATTTACCAAAGTAAATCTTGTGTATGAAATAAAGTGTTGGTACTACACAAGGTAAGCTTTGCTATTGCACCAACAGATGGTAACTGAATTATCTCATACTCTATAAATACAGATTATACTTTTAATTTTCCAAAGGAATCATGCAATTTCCTTGATTTCATTTCATAAATGAGGATGGTTTCAGTTCACTTACAAATTAACTTCCCAGGTCAATGGCGAAGAATGGCAAAGAATATTGTGACCATTGACTATCCTCTCCCATTTCCAATTATCAGAATTAGGATTCAAGAATTAATACCAGACTTCACCTACATCAATATCAGCTAGGTTAACCTCGCTGAATGTGACCTGGATCTGAGAATCAATTATGCATAGTACACAATTTGAAAATGTATTGTGTACCCTGAGTACTGCAGCAGTGCCCCATCTGGAAATCTTAAAGAGTTTTATTGATTGATATGATTTCTTTACTGCAGTATAAATACAGAATGTGTAAATACAGCAAAAAAATGGAAAACTTTAACAAAATAAATGCCAATCCCATAAAAGCATTGACCAATTATGTTTAATAATGATTCTAAAAATCTATTAGGAACACAGATAACACTTTTGTAGATAAATAAATTCTTGGCGAGACACCAGGATTTCATAGGCTGAATATAGTTTTGTTGCACACAAAGCTCACTTTAGAGTGAATATGATTTGTTACCACATTGTCAAAGTATTTTGAACTTAAGAAATTTCCTATTGTCATATTCAATTAGGAAGGGGAGACAAAGTGGAAATTTATATAGACACAGAAACAGGTGAAAAAATGTGTAGAAATCTTTCATCAGAATAAAAATAAAGGGTTATATATACAAGAATAGAATTAATGAAATACGCCTAGGTAATACCTTAGAAATGTGGATGTTACACGTAGTTAAATTTATATTACATGTTACTATCGATACACATATGACACATGAGTGTTGGATATAAGTCCCTTTAACACCTAGTCTCAGTTATGCCATCATATTTTATATTAACATGTAGCTGAAGTCTAAAACTGTAAGAATGTATATTGGAGACATTGAATAATTTAGTGAACCATCCTGATCTCTCATCTTCATTGCTTATACAGATGTTGAGAAACGAAATGTCAAAGTTTCTTCACCTAATTTCAAACAATCAATTGGTCAACAGTTTATGACTCTCTTGTCTGCAACTCACATTTAATGATTTTGTTTCCTACTGAAATTTAACCACTGGTTATGGGAACTGTGAAAAAAAATGCCATTTTCTTGCGAAACTAGTTTTGAGGCCAAGGTTTTGTATAGTCAAGTCACCCTATAGCAATTGAAAAGTTAAACACTTTGATTAAAGGTGCAGTGTAGCTACAGAAAAGGCAAAGATATGAGAACAATGTAGTTTGAGTACCACAAGAAATTATGACATCACAGGTCATTGCCCAGTTTAACCTCTTGTGGCAATTGAGTGTAACTTAAACATTTCATATCTCAGTAAATAAATGTCCTGTCAGGATGACTATACCAATGGGGTATGTTTTGCAATCTTTGCAACAAATATTATTGTAATTTTTGACTTAAGGTACACTTTAAAGAGAAATATTGCATTTTTTTACAGAAAATTTTCATATTTTTAAATCAATATTAACACATACAGAATGATACACAATTCAAAACAATTAGGCAGTAAAGTAGCTTTCTTTTCAAGATATAAAGCTCTCACAGGAAGAAATTCAGTTATTTGTTGCACAAAAATAATTTACTCACCCAAACATTCAAAAATTCAAATGATGCAACATCCATTACTCTTGTAATGCATAATATTTTTAGAAGATAAAGTTATTGAGCAGAGATTATTGGTGAGACTGAATGGTTCAATAATAATTAAAGGTATTTTCTTGGTATGCCATGTTGGTGCATTTTAAATGCAATATTTTCCTTTAATTTTCTCAAATATATCTTTAGATTTTCTAGGACTAACTAGTTCAAGTTTTGCTCCTTGAATGAACTGACAATACTACAAAAACAAGACAGATAGCCATTTTGACTGTGTGTATACCATATATTCTCTAACAAACACCCCAGGGACAATACATTTATGAAAAGGGGGTTGTTTATTTGAGGGTATATTTAACAGGTCAAAACTTTGCCATATACAGCACGAATATGCACAAAAGCGACCTTACACAGGTGTCATGTCCTCCTACCCTGTGCTGAGATATATAAATTTGAAGTTTCTTCACTCAGCCTATAAGGGACCTAAATGTTAGGCTTAAGCCTAGGTTTAGGTCTGTAGTGTTGGCCCAGGCCTCAGCCTTCTCAAATTTGTTAAAAATTGTTAAAACACTACAGGGGGCATTTATTAGAGGCAGGGTGTTTATTAGAGAATATATGGCAGTACTATTCGTAATGTGGCTAGAAATCACAATTAACTTAAAATTATATGCTTCAGTTTGAGTAGGAATTGAAAATCTAAACAAAATGTAAGAAATCACACACTCCTGATAGGACTAGTCCATCATGTTACAAAAGTTAGGACTGACCTAGTTCCTCAAGTTGACATAAATTTTCTCCAACTTCTTTTGATTGAGATATTTTAAACATAGTGAAATTCTTGAGAATATGCTCTTCATCTAAGCTAGAAACACTTAGTGGAGATGTTGTGGTATGGCCATTACATAAACTACATTCCAGACTTTTTGACTAATAATAATAAGGTAAATATTTGTACTGCACCTTGAGCCACAACTGGAAAAAAGGCCGTGGCGGGCCTGACTTAAACCAGCTGTTTACAAACTGAGCTGTAAAACCTCATCTAAGTAACTATACCGCACGTTCCATATACATTTCAAAGTAGCTACAATCATTTAAAAGAAGAAAAGACTTAAAACTTAAAACATTAAAAACAATAAACTGCAGCAAGAAAACTTTTTTTTTTTAATAAACACTAGCAAATAACCAGTCTAAAAGAATACATTACTTAGTGTGTAAGTGCTGTCTGTAAAGGAACGTTTTCAGATCACATTTTAATAGATTGATATTTTTATTTCTCAGTGAAGCTGGGAGAGAATGATTCCGAAGTTTAGGGATTGAGGTTATTAAGTTTCTGTCACCTTGGCAAATAGTGTGGGATGGTTTGTTTTGTACAAGTCTCCGACTTTCAGATCGGAGTGTACTCCTGGGTGAGTAACAGGTAATCAGATTATGGGTGTGACAGTCCAAAACCAGGAATTGGTTTCTGCGTCCACTGAAACCAGTTTTTCAATCAAAACCTGTTTTTCAAATAGTACATTGACCTTGTACCCGTACAGTATACAAGGTCTCTAGCCAAGTTTAGGAAATTTTCTGAAGTTTTTTAAAAGTTACAATTAACAAATTCCCATTAATTTATTTTAAAAGGGTACGCAGCCAACTTTGTGGCAAAGCAAGGGTGAAATGCGTGGCAAAATGAAATTTTGAAACAGAAATAAAACCACAATCGGTTGTAGACCGATTTTTGCAACAACCCGTTTTTCGATTGTGCGAACATTTTTAAACTGAATGAAACCAAAACCGGTTTTAACTGATTCTCAAATCAAAACCGGTTTTGTGAAGAGCCTTAAATCAGACCATGATAAACTCTCACCTCCCCAGCCAGAATTATGAAGGCTAACAACATAACTTTTAAGTTCAATACATTTTACAGGGACAGGAAACCAGGGAAGATTTGCTAACACAGGGGTGATTTGATCAAACTGATACGTACACCTAGTAACTAATCTTGAGGCATTATTTTGAATAACCTGAACTTTAGAGATCCCATAATCACCAAAACCATGCAAGGGACTATAACAATAGTCACATTTGGACGTAATGAAGGCATGAACCGGTTGTTCTGATTGTTGAGTTAATCTAACAAGTGACAAATCTTTCAGACTTTGTACTGACAGAAAGATGCACTTCAGCAGATAGAATTTAATTTAGTTGAATTTTCTGTAACTTCAGATCAGGAAGCTCATCAAGAATCCTTATTATGTAGATCATGAATTCCACTTAATAGATTTACCTTTTTCAATCAATAGTGCTTCAAGCAGGGATTTTAAGCCTGCAGTATGCACACCCCTTGGGCATACAACGACATCTTTACTGAATATGTATCCAAGTGGTGGGCAAACGGGAGTGGACTATGCATTAGATATCAGCAAAATCAACATGTGATATTTGCATCAATTACCATGAAATGATGGTAGCTCTATATTGTACTTGTGGGAAGAAAATTTGTCTCTCTTTTGGATAAACAGTACAAAGGGTTGAGTTCACTCCAGAAACCCACCATTGAAGAAAGGCTCAAACCCCCTGGATTAAAGGATAATCAGGCAGGTATGTCATACATCCTTATCCCTCTTCAAAAAAGCAAAATTCCCCTCCAACTGCCAGAATTTCCCTCCAAATGTTCTGGGAAGGAGTCTCCCAGCTTCCCAACTTTTTTCATCCATGCATGCAAGGAGTACACTAAACCTCGACCACATGTAAATCTTTCTACTCTCAGTTCAAATCTACCTTTTCATTGTCAAACCCAAAACAGCTATAAAAAGACATACCTCTAGAATTAGTAACAACCCAGTTTTCACTATCGTCAAAGTGGATGTCTCCACTGAACTTGGTATCAAACGGAAATGCAGCATGTGCCACGACATTGCCAGGACCATCAAATGGTCTATTATCTCCGTGGTTGACATAAGGTTCAAAGAAGCTAATGAGGATATCCACATTTTTGTCATATTTTCTTTCAAATGTCAACACTGTAGCATCTTGATATATCTGCAACATGAAAACAAATGGGATACATAATTTAGTGTTCTATGATGGTGATACCTTCAAACCAATTATAAATGTACATAGAATATATAAAGAGGAATGAATTTCATTTTCTTACTTCCATCTAAATTTAACATTCCGGTCTACCTCTGGTAGCTGGCAACGAAGGTAGGAATATTTCGAAGCTAACTTCAATTAGATGTCAAAAGCCAGCCACTTGCCACTCCCAGTAGCCATTATGATAACAAACAGTTGACTATCTAGAGAAACTATGTTCTTGGGAGACAGAGTGGTTGAGACCAGCAGCTGTGCACCTGTTTTTCACAAGTGCATGG